>CAXIVM010000303.1:0-16464 GCA_964035705.1 Porites rus | reverse complement strand
AAAGCACCTGCGCGCCATACACATTTCAGTCTCGTCCATAAGCATGGCTCTTGATTTCAAAAGTGCCTTCGCTGAGTCCAATAAGAAATCAAAATTCTCTGAAAGAGTCTTTTTGCACGATAAAACGGAGGCCAAGGATTCGAAGCTGGCCCGTAAAGCCCGCAAATCAGCAACCATCTCCTCCCATGTATCTTCGAGTTTAAAGGCCTTCAGGCCAAGTTCTGAAATGGTCATTGATGCAAACTGTGGATACGACTCAGCCAATGGCTTCGGAGGAACCCCAACAAGCAAACGCTGCCTCTTCCTGGGGATTCGTCCTAGAGCATCACTTTGCTCGATACGTGCGGCAAGTTCACTGAAGAGCGTGTTGCACGGAAGTTCAAGCTTCGATTTTAGAGCACCTCTCAAAACCGTGAGTGGAACCAACTCTCCGGGAGGACCACTGGAGGTTCCCTTCAAAACGAAATCAAAATTCCTCAAATCTGCCAGAGCTGGTAGCTCCAAGGCCTCACTGTTCCTCACCCAGCCGAGTTGTTCAAAGCCTTCCTCTGCACCAGGCTCAGCCAGCAATGCGTTGATGCGAGCATTGCTCAGTTTGAGTTTTCGAAACTTCGCCTCTTCCGGACTACTTAGCACATTCTGCAAAAGCTTTCGAAAGAGCTCAAATGCCTCTGGAGGCCAAGCTTTGGCGTCCAAGATCAGCTTCTCCAACGAACCACCCATCACCACATCCTCACTAGTCGTTGCATCAGCCATTGCAAAGACTGATGTCTTCAAGAACTGACAGATGCTGTCAGTATCATAGATATGTTTGGAATACACTTGTCTATAGAATTGCCTGTTAATATTGCCTATAGAAGTCCTATGCAGAATACGGTTCTCGCTCGCTATGTCTCCTAAAGGTTTGACGACTTGTGGGGTGGGAAAATCACTAGAATAGCCAAGTAAGCATAAGAGTCTAATAGAAGAATGTTGATCAGCATGTCGAATCAATGGGGCTGGAACTGCTGGCTCTAGGGAAAGTACCGTGCATGTGTCCTTGTTTGTTCTCTAAATCTACACCTAAGCCTTCAAGAATGCTGCAGTTTCTGGCACGCAGGCCTTGAGCATGAGCAGCTGCACAAAGCCAGCAAGCTGTGCAAGCCACAAGGTACAAGAATCCAGGAGCCGCTGGTATCATCTTGTGATAATCTTGTGTGCGTCAAGTATGAAAAGGTTGAAGGTCCAATGACCGCGAGAACCATGTTGACTGTCAGGGTGATCCTGGAGGGTATTGGAAAATGCTCTCCATCCTCTGGATCCTGCAATCTAGCAATCCTATCAGGAAACGAAAAAAGTGATGACAACCTTGCAGAAATGAACGCTCCGCTTTTTGCCCTCGCAAAGTGCTCTGTGGAGAGGCCAACAGTGGCACACTCCACAGCTCGCATACTGCTTTGCTTTGCACAACATCCTCCTGAAACAGCCAGCGTTCTGTCGCTGCATGTGACATAACGAGCTGTAAGCATTGCCACCAGGTTGACATGAGAGGGAATATGGATGAACATGAAATGACTCAAACATCTTGCTTCCAAGGAGAAAGAAAGAAGATCGAGATCTAGAGAGGAAAAATCAAAACAGAAACGACTCTGATGTCTCATATTGTTTCATGTCGTCTCACCTTACATCTGGCTTAAAAGGACATCTGGAAGTGCACCCTCGATGACATCCACCCGCGCAAAAAGGGGAAGCCTCAAGCCATGTGACACCAAAAATGTTTTACGTAAAAGATCGTAAAAGATCATTGAATATGAATCGAGGAATGACAACTTCAAAATCATCCATTCATTCACATAATTAGCCTTGAAACAAGGATGCATTGGAGTAATTATGCCTCTGGTCGCTTCGTCTTGTCGGTAGAACAGGCGACTCTCCCAGGACCACGTGCCACCTGGGCCACAAACTGCAGGACCTACGGTGACCTACCGGCAAATTCAGCATCTGCCAAATCAGGTTGCATGAGCGTGAATCTTGCGGATCAAGGCACAGGTGCTCAAAGAGTGCAGAAACTGCGATACGGGGCCGTGGGTCATATTTCACATCCTGCTGCAGGTCAAACATCCAAGGCTACTTTCCTGCAGCAAGATGATGCACAAGGAGTCGAAGAGCGATTTCTCCTGTGCACAGGCTAGCGGAACTTCACCCAACCTGCCATGGGAGAAGGACTTGCGACGGGGAAGAATGACAGGTGCTTTGGTATTCGGACATTCGGATGTGTATATATATATATATGTCCCATAAAGACTCATAAAGACTGAGATTTAAAAGAAAAAGAAAAAGCATGTCGGCATCGCAGGATGGAACGAATTCGGTGATAAAGAGCCCGAGGCCGGGCTTGAATCCGATCCCGACGAACCATGAACCTTGCACAAGGAGAAATCCAAAAAAAGCACGTGAAAAGTAAAGAAACCTACACCATGACCATGTGCCAAAGTATAAATATTGCAGCACATGGCTATGCCACTGCCCTGACCCCGTGATGTCAACAGTATCGTGTGAGATGGACATGGGGAGCAGGCTGGCTGCAACAATAGGAGCCAAATGCCTCAGAAGCTCTAAACAAAAGAACGTTAGCACGTTTTCCTTGACCATATACAAGCATCGCATAGAAAAAGAAAGGGAAGGAAAGCTCCGGCCAGTCTCTCAATTCTTGCCTCTGGTACTTGCGCTGGACTTTCCATCAACCGCGTGTACAAGTCCCTGGCCAACTTGGCAGCATGATAAATTGTGGCAAAAAAATCTGCAAATTTAAACACTGGCCTCAAACAGAAGCTAGATCCTGAAAGGAACCGGCGAGAGTTCATGTGAAGGAAAGGAACGTCGTAGAGGCCTTCCTGCTGAAAAGAGTGCATTGCAAGCTGTTGCAGAATTTAAATATATATTTATTACAAAAGTTTGTTATATTACATACAACATCTTGACTTCCATAACAGCTATGTCAGCTATGTGAACGGTGCCTGGACCGCAGAGACCGTGTCTTCCACCAATCTTTGGGATGCATGTTCAAATGGCGATCCTTGAACAAAGAGCCTGAGTTCAAACAGTTCAAAAGAGCTCCAAATGATTTTAACGAATTGTTTATATGCTGTAGGGGGATGCAATCTCGAAGGCTCATCATGGTTCCAAAACATCGATACACCGGATGTGTCTTTGTTTGTTACTGCTTCATACCAAGTTTGCCAAAGTTCCCGTATTGCCTCATTAATTTGCATGACTTTGAGTCCAAGTCGTAAAGTCTGCCAAGGTCTCATAGTGGCGCTCCATGTGAGTAGCCTGGATCGGATCAACACAGAAACTCCTTCTTTGAGCGGGTTTGGAAACTGAGAAGAGTCTTTGAAACTCCTTCTTTGAAGCACTCTTTGGGCCACCTTTAGGCGTTTTTGCACCGAGGAGCATAGGCTAGAGACTCCATCGCCAAGTTTGGCAGCTCTTCATAGTTTGCCTAAAACACGAAGCGAGCAATCTTCGCCTTTCGCAAGGCCTTCGATCCAAGCAAGGTTGGGTCACAAGCGATACTAAGAGCCCATCGCAGGGCAAAAACTTGTGGCCTTGTAGACCACACTTTGCATAGACCCAGAATCTGAACAAAGCACACTCTCCGTGGGGGAGCATTCGCTTAGGGTAAGTCTACACTGTATAGAACGTTTCCATGTTGACATTTGGAGAGATTTCAGGCATGCATTGAAGGTCTCGTCCAAAAGCAGCCTAGCAGGTGCAAAGCTCTCAAGCCAAGATAGATCCTGGCATAAGCTCCGATGGGTAAGGTTGTCTGGACAAACATTTCCGGATCTTTCACAACTTGGGGAGCGGAAGGACCTGTATGTGCTCGTGGCCGTTTTTTTCGAACTGCAACCTTGCTGCAAACACAGCGCTCCTCATTGCAAACGGCAACAACGATGTCTAGTTTTGCGTCCTCGCACCTGCAAGAATAGCGCTAAAGCATTTAAGTTCCGAGCCAGCAGGCATTTATATATATAACCTATTTCTTACTTCTCTAGTCTCCATGTTTGATATGTCACAACACATTGTTGTAGGTGTAACTACGCCTTCACAAACTGACATGCTTTTTGGTCTTGAAAGAACATGTGTATCAGAGATGAGGATGGCAGCACAGGTATCCTCAAAAGCTCTCCCAGTACTTGAACAGCCTGTGGGAGGGAAGCTTCGTGTTGCGGCAACTGGTATGAGCTTGAAGGAAGCGCTGCATGGCAACCTCAATGTAGAGTCTGTGGAGCCAAAACATGTGGTATTTTTTGTTTTTTTTTTTATTTTTCATTTTTTTCTTTAGACCTTTAGACCTTTAGAAGCTATTAGTAACAAGTGCATCGCTTCTAGGAACAAGTGCCTTACTAGTAGTAACAAGGATGCTACTAGGAACAAGAAGCTACCAGCTTTCTTTAGACCTTTAGACCTTTTTTCCTGTTCTAGTTTTTCTATTTTTTGACATTTTTGGCAAATCTCTGTGCACCTCAATGCTCCATCCAGGCAGCATAGCCGATGCCTCCACATGTTTGGGTGCAGTGCAGACTGGAAGAAAAAACGGATTGCCATGAATGCAAAGTGTGTCCAATCTGCACAAGGTCCACGAGCAACAGGTGGCATCTGGTAGCTGCTTGGTAGCTGCTGGGGACTGCTAGCAGCTGATAACAGCTGGTAGCGTAGCTGTAGCTGCACAAACACCGAAACAACCAGTCGACCAACCAGCGAGTAGCGCATTACTACTTAGCAACGCGTCACTGAGCGTTACGAGAGCGAGATCATGAAGTCGCCGATGGTTTTGGACGTTGCTCCTGAAAGCGCACTGCCTGCTACTGCCTGCTATTTTCTAGATTGGACAAAGACCATTGGAGGTAGCTCGCACAAGGTGGCCAGGTGGTGGGAGAGTCTGTGATTTTGTTTAAAAACATACAGAGCAATCCACACGTCACTTCTCCAATGCAATTGTGCAGCCATTTGGCCACAAGGGCTTGGAGTTAAACAAGACCACGGTTGAAACCGGTTCACGTCAGCTAGGCCCTTTGATGCCCGCGGTGGTCTGTGACTTGACCATCTTGCTAGTTGAAGAGATCACGAAGTCGCTGATGCGTCACCTTAGGTCTTCGAGGTAACCTGCTCCTGAAAACGCACTGCCTGCTGCTGTCTGTTTTTACAAATTCTCAGAAAGGATTCTTTACAGAAGTCTCCTTGAAAATTGCAGCATTCATTCGTATTCAGTTTATTCAAATCTGATTCTTAGCGCTAACAAGCGCACTTAGCACTTTGCATAGCATCTTTTAGCATTCATTCTTAGCACTTCTACAGCGCTTCATGTTGCTTAGCTATCTACCATGGACTACCATGGGCGACCCCTCATTTGAGGGATTAGACTCCGCACTTGACTACCACGACCAATGCGCTACCCACTACCGCGTTTTGGCAAATGACGTCCGTTCGTAGCGCGCTCTTAACCCCTGAGGACTCGTTCGGGCCTGTTCTTTCTTGTTCATAGTACAGTAGTAGGAATGCTCCTAGTAGCGATAGGAGCCCCTAGTAGCGTCCTTGCTCCCAGTAGCGATGCCAGGAGCCCCTAGTAGCGTCCTTGCTCCTAGTAGCGATGCCAGGAGCCCCTAGTAGTGTCCATGCTCCTAGTAGCGATGCTAGGAGCCCCTAGTAGCGTCCTTGCTCCTAGTAGCGATGCCAGGAGCCCCTAGTAGCGTCCTTGCTCCTAGTAGCGACGCCAGGAGCCCCTAGTAGCGTCCTTGCTCCTAGTAGCCATGCCAGGAGCCCCTAGTAGCGTTCTTGTTCCTAGTAGCGATGCCAGGAGCCCCTAGTAGCGTCCTTGCTCCTAGTAGCGATGCCAGGAGCCCCTAGTAGCGTCCTTGCTCCTACTAGCGATGCCAGGAGCCCCTAGTAGCCTCCTTGCTTCTAGTAGCGATGCCAGGAGCCCCTAGTAGCGTCCTTGCTCCTAGTAGCGATGCCAGGAGCCCCTAGTTCCTTGCTCCTAGTAGCGATGCCAGGAGCCCCTAGTAGCGTCCTTGCTCCTAGTAGCGATGCCAGGAGCCCTAGTAGCGTTCTTGTTCCTAGTAGCGATGCCAGGAGCCCCTAGTAGCGTCCTTGCTCCTAGTAGCGATGCCAGGAGCCCCTAGTAGCGTTCTTGTTCCTAGTAGCGATGCCAGGAGCCCCTAGATGCCAGGAGCCCCTAGTAGCGCCCTTGCTCCTAGTAGCGATGCCAGCCTTTTTTTTTTCACCACAACTCGAGACTCGCAACCCAGTTTCTCATCACGGTCGTACATCATACGGGTGCCGCTATAGGCCCGGCAGGCGCACTGGCCCGCTATTTAAATTTGGTCGGCTGGTCCTTGGACTGCACCGGTCGTTTGACTTTGGACGGCTATCTTTCTGTATCCATTCAGCATGACTCCCTTCGACATATCCGTCAAACACTTCGCCATGCGTGGTCATACCATCTCAACCGACAAATTTGCCACCGTAAAGGTGTTGTTGCTCGCCCGTTTGATTTTGTGATCCTGTCCCGAGTGCTCAAACAGCTATCGGTTACGGCCTTGAAACAGATCGCTTACAATATTACAGGGGGATATCAAGTTGGAGCTGTCAAAGCCCTGTGGACCTCTACAGTGACAGCCACATGTCCGTTCTGTGATGAACTTGATACCCATGCTCACCAACAACTCCACTGCCCCGCTTTTCTTTCTATACGCCAACAACATCCACAGGCAATCACTTATTTAACGCACAACTCACATAAACTCTGGTTGCCACTGCCAACCTCATTCCCAGAGATAGCTGAACTCCGCCAACTGTTATCGCATCGAGGCTCCGACACTGGCCATACCACAATTCACCAAGATGATAATATCCTCTATTTTTTCACGGACGGCTCGGCCGATACACCACTTAACCCAGAAACGCGGCGAGCTGCCTGGTCTGTCATCCAGTTCTTGCCGGATTCAAGCATCACTCCTTATATCACAATTAAGATTCAGCACGTACAAGGCGCTCAATCAATAGCCCGAGCCGAACTCGCTGCCGTCACTTGGGTTATTCAACACGCGGCTGAACAACGATGGCCACATACCATTGTTATCACTACCGACTCCCAGTATGTCATCAGTACCATTCGCCAAGTGACACAAACAAATGTATTCCCGTCGTGGCGTAGGTTGGCTAACGCAGACCTTCTGCAATTAATTGCCCGCTATTGGCAGCCCTCTAAATTCATCCTTCGTAAGGTTCGGTCTCACCAGGATCTTACCCAGCTGCCCCCTGGCACTACTCGAGATGATGCTATGGGTAACTCGTGGGCAGACACAGCCGCCGTTCGCGCCCGCCAAACTGATCATCCTGTCATTGACTCTCTTTTTCAAAGGGCACATTTGTGGCACAATGACCAGTACCTTCAAACACGGTGTATCTTGGAATACTTAGCTGCTCTTAATTTGCACCATGCACAGTTAAAGAAAACCCATCTTCAGACATCAAATACTGGGCCATCAGCTGACCTGCATACTGATTGGGGTACTATTTTTCGTGCTAGGGAGCGATACACTATCTCAGATCCAGTCCTGACTTATGCTCCGGAGATTCACCCTGCCTTTAAAGCAGCATGTGTCTGGGGTAATCAATACGCAGATCTAGTGCTTCGTTTCTGTGCATCCCTTCGCTGGCCATCCCCAGATGGTCACCACACCGACCATGCAGTCACTGCAGGCATTACTTGGCATGAGCTTGCACTTGCTTTTATTGTAAATACAGGTCTCCAATTTCCTACTTGGGTACGCCTTGATACGTCCACTCGTGCACAACCTGTCCATTGGCAAGATCCTCGCGTACTTGCTCTCCCTGTGGCACGCCGATCGCTTCGGGAACAAGCCGAGGCCTTTCGTACCATTGTACTTTATCTTCAAGGTTACTCCAGTACCCCCCTGT
Source organism: Porites rus (assembly GCA_964035705.1). Taxonomy (NCBI): domain Eukaryota; kingdom Metazoa; phylum Cnidaria; class Anthozoa; order Scleractinia; family Poritidae; genus Porites; species Porites rus. The sequence goes on along the minus strand of CAXIVM010000303.1, from coordinate 8,499 downwards.
TGCCTGCCTACTCTAAGACTGGGTCCTTGAGTCTCACCCAGGTGGGTTGGGGTCGATCGTGCACAGGAGGATTTCCCTGCCGTCCCGAAATTCCTAACGCAGGGGCAGTGCAACGCACCCTCCTCAAGTACGCAGAAAACCTGCACTGTCGTCCACCGTACCATCCGGATGGCCTGGTCCCCATGCAATATGTTCAGAATCATTTCCCGGCCGTTGATGCAATCAACCTTACATTCCATCAATCCTTCCTATATCGACGGAATCTTCGCAAAGCCTGGCACCGCCGGGGGGACTTGGGATCTGTCCCTATTCCGGCTGCAAATAATTCGTAATTACCTAGATGCCTTTCTTCGTGCCGCGCGGACATTCGGTCTCACGTAGCTAGACGGCATCTAACGTGTATAGTCTTTCCATTCGATGATGTAGCAATCTGATATTTCACCACACTCCCTGGCACCCGCCAATACGGCGTAGGACCATGGGAAGCGCAGCACACGCGGTGCGCAAGTGACGTGAGTAGCGATGCCAGGAGTTCTTAGTAGCGTCCTTGCTCCTAGTAGCGATGCCAGGAGCCCCTAGTAGCGTTCTTGCTCCGAGTAGCGATGCCAGGAGCCCCTAGTAGCGTCCTTGCTCCTAGTAGCGATGCCAGGAGCCCCTAGTAGCGATGCCAGGAGCCCCTAGTAGCGTTCTTGTTCCTAGTAGCGATGCCAGGTAGCCTACTTGCTCCTAGTAGCGATGCCAGGAGCCCCTAGTAGCGTCCTTGCTCCTAGTAGCGATGCCAGGAGCCCCTAGTAGCGTTCTTGTTCCTAGTAGCGATGCCAGGAGCCCCTAGTAGCGTCCTTGCTCCTAGTAGCGATGCCAGGAGCCCCTAGTAGCGTCCTTGCTCCTAGTAGCGATGCCAGGAGCCCCTAGTAGCGTCGTTGCTCCAGGAGCCCCTAGTAGCGTCCTTGCTCCTAGTAGCGATGCCAGGAGCCCCTAGTAGCGTCCTTGCTCCTAGTAGCGATGCCAGGAGCCCTAGTAGCGTTCTTGTTCCTAGTAGCGATGCCAGGAGCCCCTAGTAGCGTCCTTGCTCCTAGTAGCGATGCCAGGAGCCCCTAGTAGCGTTCTTGTTCCTAGTAGCGATAGGAGCCTCTAGATGCCAGGAGCCCCTAGTAGCGCCCTTGCTCCTAGTAGCGATGCCAGGAGCCCCTAGTAGCGTCCTTGCTCCTAGTAGCGATGCCAGGAGCCCCTAGTAGCGTTCTTGTTCCCAGTAGCGATGCCAGGAGCCTAGTAGCGTCCTTGCTCCTAGTAGCCATGCCAGGAGCCCCTAGTAGCGTTCTTGTTCCTAGTAGCGATGCCAGGAGCCCCTAGTAGCGTCCTTGCTCCTAGTAGCGATGCCAGGAGCCCCTAGTAGCGTCCTTGCTCCTAGTAGCGATGCCAGGAGCCTCTAGTAGCGTCCTTGCTCCTAGTAGTGATGCCAGGAGCCCCTAGTAGCGTCCTTGCTCCTAGTAGCGATGCCAGGAGCCCCTAGTAGCGTCCTTGCTCCTAGTAGCGATGCCAGGAGCCCCTGGTAGCGTTCTTGTTCCTTGTAGCAATGCCAGGAGCCCCTAGTAGCGTCCTTGCTCCTAGTAGCGATGCCAGGAGCCCCTAGTAGCGTTCTTGTTCCTAGTAGGGATGCCAGGAGCCCCTAGTAGCGTTCTTGTTCCTAGTAGCGATGCCAGGAGCCCCTAGTAGCGTTCTTGTTTCTAGTAGCGATGCCAGGAGCCCCTAGTAGCGTGCTTGTTCCTTCGTTCGTTCACAATTTCAGGCCCTATACTGTGCTATGTTCACCTTCGACAATCCCAAGCCGCCAAGCCTGCGTCACCAGTTGCTTGATTTGCTCCTCCTGCGGATCAAGATCTTCGTTGCCCCACATCCCCAGGAGGAGGCAGGACTCTCAGGAGGAAGCAACAGCTAAGCTAAGCAGTACGGAAAGCTAAATAAACAAGAATACACTGGGAACTCAAAAGAAGCTCCGCCTGCTCAACTAACCCAGTACACTTGAATCTCCACAAGTTCAATGAAAGTATTGGCATGCCTCCAGCACCAGGCTATCAAATGGGGCCTCGGGAAGCTTTACAGTGCAAGACCTGATGTATTCATTCTTACCCCGCTTCGGCTTCGCCCTTGCACTTTGGGCAAAAGCTGTGCAGGATGACTCGTCTCAAAAAAGGCAAAGTCCAAGGCACTGGTTGTCAGCTTGGCACTCTGTCCCTTTTTCAGTATGCAGTACGGGTGTAACCATAGCGAACTTTCCACAATCGATGCAGCTTGTTGTCACCAAATTCTGACACCGGCCAAGCAGCTGGCGCCAAACACACTCAAGGCCATCAAAAGAATCGTCAGTGAATTCAGCACCACGTAAACAAGCAAAACAGCGCGTTTCCTTCCGATGCCTCTCCCCGCCAACCAGTTGAAGCAGCTATCTACTCGAGGTGTGACAAGACCAAGCGCCACCAATTTGATGGGCCGAAGCACATTGTTGAATACATAAAGGGTCGCATATGTCGATAGAAAAGCAGGCCATTGATGCAACGGAGACACTTTGGTGTGAACAGATACAAGATACCAAGCGTACGCAAAAAGTGGTATATAATTGGCATTCGAAACGACGCCATAGCTCAACACGCCAGCAGCCCCCATGGATGCAAACCGGCGGCGATTCTCTGCATCTGTGAACCAATTTCGAAGCCTTGTCCAGCGCGATTGTGAGGTCAGAGTCTTCTGTTCAACTTGTTCAACCTCTCGTTCATCTCGACTCTGAAGCCATGTTTGTGTCCGCCTCAAGCGAGTGGGAATTGCCCTTGGTGGCGTGAGCTCAGTGGGTGCGATGAAGTCGCAGGCATCATCTAGCCGAAAACAGTCCAAACCCCAAATTCCAATCAAAAGCACATTCAGCGCCACCAGCTTAGATAAGTTGAAGCTCCTGCATTTGGCTGTACATCGTCTCGGCATCATGCAATCTGGATAGGCAAACAATGATTTGAGATGCACTTGAAGGTGAAGTTGGGGAAAATGTCCTTGTACAGTACCTTTAATCTAAACATCCTAACCCTGGATTCATGTTTCTGCTCTTCCTTGCACATGCCAAAATATGCGCTGCGGCAAGTTGGGTAGTCAATCAGGGCACATGCCACATGCCTCTGGAAACAAGGAAAACAACAAAAAGCCCATATGCTCACACTCCAACAAGCCAAGCTACCAGAAAGGCTGCATCACGACTTGACCTCATTCAATCCCCTAAACTGCCGTGAGGCCCCCACTAGAGGACTGTATCTTTGGTACTATAAGGACAGAATGTTCAGCAAAAATAAACACGATGGACAAGGTCTTCGACGGGTGAGACTATGAACAACTCTTCAAATGCAGGATCTTGAATTCTTGGATTGTGGGAGGGGCTGCAATTTAGGATGTCTCAAACATTTCGAATTATTTGGATCTGCAATCTTTGGTTTTTGGCTTTTTACTATTGGATGCTTGGATTTCTCAATTGTTGATGTCTCAATCTTGGACATCTTGCATTTCTTAGGTTGTTGCACTCAAACTGCATTTGCATAATTTTGAACACACAGTTTTGACTCAAAGGCAATATGTCACGACGATCTGATTTTGCGAGCGTGGCTGTTGCCAACAGTGACCTACCAGTAGCAGGAGAATTGGATGCTCATGTTCATGTGGGTTGTCTCCCGGCTGGTGCAACGGCACCATCGACTTTACCACTGAAATAGCATCTCAACAAGGTTTACGTCTCTTAAACAATCCTTACTGGTATGTCCATTGCTTTTGGGCAGAAGTGTTTCACTTATCCAGCTGGTATTTGCAGCACCTCGGGCATGTCGTGAGTGTTTGGCGTCCAGGCGAAAACCGGGTGGCCTCTATCATCCACCGTTGGATCTTCCAGAACCAGAAACAATTCTTTCAGTTTGTATTTGTTTGTAACTGGTTGATTTTGAAAAGGCATGCCTGTCAAGAGAGCGTCCAAAGAAACATGGATTCGTATCAAAATAAAGAATTGTTTGGATGATCTGGTCTCGCCTGGTCCCCTGTCCTCTGGTGCCTGATTTCCTGTTCCATCATCCCCTGGTCCCTGGTTTGGGGTTCAATGTCCTTGCTCTTTGGTCCCTTTGGTCACGGCAGTTACCCGGACCAAAAAAAGAAACAATGCCAAAATGTGGTTTCTTGAACAATTCCCTCAGATGATAGGGGCCAACCGGCTTTCACCCACGCAAATGGGGATGACCTATGTTTCAAAAGTCAACAAATACAAGATACGCTCATGCTTACTTTGCTTGATTGGGGGAGGTGCTGAACAGTTCCGTTGGGATAAAGAAGGCCTTGACCAAGGATAATGGTTGTGCAGATGAGGAGGCTTTGCAAGTGAGGAAGGCCTTTCAAGGATACAGGTGTTTTGTAAGGAGGAGAACCCTATGAACAAGTAACGGTATCTGTATTGAAAATCAAACTATGACCTAGCTAGTGAATGTTTCATACTAGAAGCGCATGTTTTGCCTAGGTCTAAGGGCTGCGAAGTTCCTGAAAGGCCAGCAACACAAACATGCTGTGACAATCGAGGAGACTTGAGAAGTGAAGGGCTGCTTGAAGGGCATTGGAACCTGACAGGACCTTACAAATAGGAATGGTTCACAAAAAAAAGTAAGCTCCTTTAACGGTGTTTCTTCGTATCGGACAAGGCATGAAAAGACCCTGTGAAAGGAAAGTTCTGTGCCAAAGAACGTATGTGGAAGGATCTGCTCCTACTCATGCACAGCTTGGGCACGTCAACCTTCTGGGATTCCAGTAATATGAGTAAGCCTCTGTGGTAAGGACCAAAACAAAAGTTTCAGACAATATGCACCCGAACTCAAAACCAAAAAAGAAGACAACCTTTTGGATTAGCGCAAAAACAAAACCTATATAGGTTTTGAAGAGGTTTGTGTAAAGTGTTGTTGAAAAAGTGTTGTTAATTTGTTCCTAGGTGACCAACTCGCAAAAAAAAAAAGAAATGTATATATATATATATAAGTCCTGCTGATTGTTCGGTGGATGCTTGTTATTATATTCTTATACTCTTGTGCAAATTCAATCTGGGATGATGCTGAATGACAGCTTCTCTGAAATTTGCAGTGTTGGGCCTTCTTGCAGGTGGTAACCTCAAGACATTCATGCCCTGAAGTCATATAAGGTCCGTAAAAGACATCACAATGGAACAACAATTCGTTTTGGAGAAAGCACATTCGTCTTACACACCCTGGAGGCACTAGACCTCACCAAGGCATCAATCTAATTCCCAAACAATTAGTTGGGCAGTTCCTAGTTTGTTTAGGGGCACCTGATACTGCCATCTCTTTCCGCTCAAAGGACACCTTGCAAAGAACATGCAGTCCCAGGTCAGGTGGGTGGGTGGAAAGATCTTGGGGGGTTCTGTACACCGTCAGGTATGTTTTACTGTTCACCATATTATCTTGCCTCCAGTACCTCACAAGTGGAAGGGCAGTTGAGGGGTGGGATTGAACTCGAGTTTGTGTGGCAGGTACTACTCCTTCGGTTCAATATGCAGGAATCCTGTGACACGTGGTGGAATGCGCAGATGTATTAGAAGAAAGGTGCTATTCCTTTGGCACAAGACAAGGGAAACATGGGCATTGTGGGGCATATGCTGTGCCAGGCCCTTGTTACGAAACAAGGCATCATGAGATGTGTACAAGACAGGGTATCGATAGGATATCATCAATGAAGATTTACTTGCGAACTTGTTTTCAAAACTTGCTTCTCATAGACTGTGCAAAGTATGCGAGATAGGATATGGTACAAAACAGGTTTCTTTCGGAACTTGCATGTGACTTAAGATGAGACAAGGGTCATGCAAGAAATGATTTTAAACTAAGTTTATTTCAGTTTCCAGCTGCTGCGGTTGTATCTTTCATTTGGAGTTTCAACTTTTAGACATCCTTTTGCGTTTAGTAAAGGCTACTCTTTCTGTGGAGTAAGTAGGCTGTAAGGGGTATATTCGGGTATATATGTACTCTGAAGACACGCATGCATCCCATCTGATGAAGCACTTTCGTCTTGTCTAATGGATGACCTTGCTTTCAGCATGAATTGTTCACAGCCCCCACGCTGGAAGAACAGGATACTACTAGAGTATGCTGTATGCTAGAGCCTAGCAGATTCCAAAAGAACCGAATCCACTCCAGCATATGATGTCATCAGCTAGGAGGAGGACATGTTTGTTGCAAAAGCATGTGTCATCAAAGGAAAGAAATACGTTAAGCATTTTAAAAAAAATGGAAAACTGCAGTGGTTGTCGTATAAAGCCAGAGGGAGTGCTTGTCTAGAGCCTGCTCAGACGGAAAAAAGAGAAACACTGCACATCCGGACCACGAGACCTGTACTGTATATACAGCCCGTTTATCTATGGAATTTCTGACCGTACCAGCATACATCCGGCCCAACCGTTTGATGTCTTGAAAAGCCTGAGCTGATGGCAGCAAATAGGCCCACCTCAGCATCTGCCGAAAAACGGCAGCTGCCTCGGATTGCCAACAATCTCAGCTGCACTTCTGTCATCTCATGTCGTTTGTTGTCCAAAGTTCGTCTCTAGTTTACGCTATCCACACTGTGTCTATCACTCGTTTGTGCTGCCTGAGGACAATCTCCGGCTGATTGTCGTGCCTTCCAAACTCAAGAAAACAACTCAACAAGTGTCGTCTCGTTGATGTGGTGACAACTTCTGCTGTTGCCTGAGCAATCAGGATGCTGGAAGCCACCATCAGCCCAGGACACTCTTGTAATATCCTGGTGGCATTTGGCAAAATACTCTTTATATACTATATACTGAAGATTACTTAAGCCTTAAGCCAACACTGAGCGTATGCGCAGCTGCATCAGCTCAGTGCTAGGCTGCATCTGCAATGCTTCTGGTAATGTTGCAACCACAAAGTAAGCTGGATTCAACGGCGGACGGCCTGCCACTTCGCGATTTTGCTCTGTGTGATCTTGTATGTTGTGAAATTCTGAGAGTTCAACCATTGTTGTTGTAGAAGTCAATCAAATCCTCCTGGAATTGCCTTGCACGACTGTCCTTTAAGACTCCACTCCGCAATTGGAGCTGACAGACCATGCCGGGAAAACCAGGCCGACAGGCGCCATGACAGAGGCCCGGCCTTAAGGGCGTCTGCAAACCAAGCAATCCCGAGAAAACATCGCTTTTTGTGTAAGTCAAGATTGTGTAAGCATGAATATTGTGAAGCAGCTCCAGCGGCGCTCTTACTTGCACAAAACAAAATGAAAACAAAGGTTCCCAAGGACCCAATGGCAAATGCAACACGTGAGGCATGTGTGCCACTTTCAACTAGGACCGTAACCCCAGCATCCTCTGGACCTGAAAATGCGAAGCAAATGTCAGGTTCTGCAGCTCTTTTTGGACATCTGTCAACTGTTGGACTTTGGGTTGTTCGTTGAAAAGAGGTTTCCACTAAGTCTCAAGTGGCTCAGAGCTACAGTAGGTGGTCCCTACAAGTTTCTACGGTTTGCAGGCCTACCCCGACTTGATGGGCTTGGAGGTCATGCAAATTGAGCAGGCTTTCATTGTGTTGTGGCATTAGCGGTTGCTCCAAGCGTAGTGGGACAAGTGATCGATGTTCATCCCCCATGTATGTCAGAGGATCAACCTTAAGTAACGTCTGAGTAGAACTGGGAGACCAAATGTTGCAGTAATGCCGAGCCTTTGTCTCTCGATTGGTCTTATCCTTTTTTGTGGTGCCCCTGGGATTCTTGCCACCATAAACACGTAGATACTTTTCTGCGTCCCTTTTCTTTGATGCACTGTTGTCACTCCTCGGCCCTTTTGGCCTAGAAACAGGCAGGTAATGTTGCCTGCGATGCCGTGTCTCCTCTACATCTGTGGAGCAGCATCCTACTAGGCTTCCACTGCTCTGCTCCTTCCGCTAGGCCATGGGCTTTGCACACCTGACAAAAGACGTTGCCTCCCTTGCGTCAAATTCGATGTGTTGAGTGCCCTTGCCACGCGGCTCGGGAAGTCCACCCCTGATCCCAGCACGTTTGCTGGGCCATAGCCAGGAATTTCTCCCTGGCTGAATTCCGCAGAGTGCGGACATTGCATTTCTTGCGCGCCGCGTAGTTCGTCTGAACCTCAAAGTCGTGACCTGCAAGTGCATCACGCTGGCCCTCAATGATCCTTTTCAGCAACATAGCCTTGGTGTCCTCGGGCTCACTGCTGCCTCCATTGAGGGAAGACCGTGCGCCCACTCACAAGTATCATCATTGGCGCTCAGCAGCTCCTGGTACTTCTGGCGCACGGCGACACGTGTCTTGCAATTGAAACACTGTAGCCCTCTCCCTGCGCGATGCCCATTTGGCTGGTTGGAGTTGGCAATGTCGTTGTACAGGGTTCTTTTCCTTTCCCTGGCCTGTTGCCTTTTCTCCTTGCCAGCTTCTCCAGCCTTGCGCATGAAGCGCTGC
>CAXIVM010000302.1:0-70394 GCA_964035705.1 Porites rus | reverse complement strand
AACCTGTTAAGACTGAATTTTGCTGATTTTTCGCCTGCTCAAGACGCCAGGACGGAGTAAACGAGCGCTGCAGGGCAAGGTGAGCTTCCGAAAAGCTTGTTTTCTAACGTTTTTTGCATCATTCCCACACTTTTGCGACGTTTTTAGTTGAAATTAGGCAAGGGTTGAAATTTCCACCGAAAACCCTTGAAGGGTTGGTTGGTGTTTTATCAAAACCACCCTTCTGTACCAACCCTAACATCAACCCTAGCGAAAAAGCCACGTTAGCTCAAGACCCTTGTATAATTTTGCATTTTCTGACCGGGTCGCACGTATTTAGCATCGTTACTGCAGTGATTTCCTCGTATTTATTATTTTTTGCAAGGTCACGCTCGAGTCCAAACCCTAACCCTAACATCAACCCTGGCGAAAAAGCCACGTTAGCTCAAAACCCTTGTATAATTTTGAATTTTCTGACCGGGTCGCACGTATTTAGCATCGTTACTGCAGTGATTTCCTCGTATTTTTGCAATGTCACGCTGATCTCGCGCCCCGAGAGCCCAACGTCATCAAAAATAGCAAAAAATGACAAAAACGTGGAAAAATGGACAAATCCCGCGAAATCCCATCCCTAAACCCGTATCCCGCATCCCGTCCCGAAAGACAATGATGATCCCGTGACCCTAACCCGCGTCCCCCTAACCCTAACCCGCATCGCGCGCCCAAAATCCCCAAAACAGCAAAGTTAAGGCTCATCCCGCAACCCTAACCCGTATCCCGCGACCCTGACCCGCGACCAAGCCGCGGCTAACCCGCGGTCATAGGGTTAGCTTCGAGTCAAGTTTGCTTGCGGTTAGGGTCAAGGGTTAGTTGGGAAAACTACTTCTGTGACAGCCTTTTGGCCGTCGATCCCATGTATCCGGCCCAGAGTCCAGTCCGGTTCCGGAACGGCCAAAAAAAAAAAAAAACATGGCGGCCGCTACACTTTGCCCGGTTTTTCCCTGTCAGCGCCCTTCGCTCTAAGTAAAGCACTGTCCCACTTGACTTCTACAATCCTTTCATCGTCGCAAACGCTACAACAACCCTCTAAGTCAACAGAAGATCGCGCGTGCCTGCACTTCTAGTTTTCCCAAGATCGATGGTCACTTTGTTGGCCAGCTCGCTCAAATTAAATCGACGCTTTCCTGGGCCAAGCGAGTCCCAAAAATCGGGTCAAACGAGGCTTTCTCCTTCCTGTCCTACTTGCCTCGGGCCTGCTGTCACGCAGCGGCTGACGGCAAGCCCCGAAATACGGCCTTTTGTCACCTCATGAATTATTCATGAGCCACCCAATATTTTTCGACAGGGAAACCCCGGCCCCCCAAAAGCAAGAAAATATTATAAGTCTAAAAGCAGGTCGCTTCTCGGCAACTACGTCAAGCCGGCAGGCAAGGGCAGGCCGCAAAACTCACGCTGACATAGTTCTCGACAAGAAACCTGCCTTAGACTTGCCGCCTGGATCGATCTGAACTTGATGCACAACCTTCACTACGAGCGCCCAAACAGCGCTGTTGTGCTTTACAAGGCTCAGAACATCCCTCAGTTCTTCGAGGGATGCTGTTGACTTGCGGGTTTCCGGACTTAATGATGTCCTTCCACCACCAGGCGGCGCAAACTTTGCTCCAAACACGGCCAATATTTTATTTACAATCCCGCAATCCCGCCATATTCTTGAACCTTCCCTCGGCTGATACGTCACTCAACGTCACAATACGGCGCCAGTCGCCCAGTCCCGCTCTGTTCAGTGCAAAAAAACATGGCCGACGCATCGTGCCAACCTGTTAAGACTGAATTTTGCTGATTTTTCGCCTGCTCAAGACGCCAGGACGGAGTAAACGAGCGCTGCAGGGCAAGGTGAGCTTCCGAAAAGCTTGTTTTCTAACGTTTTTTGCATCATTCCCACACTTTTGCGACGTTTTTAGTTGAAATTAGGCAAGGGTTGAAATTTCCACCGAAAACCCTTGAAGGGTTGGTTGGTGTTTTATCAAAACCACCCTTCTGTACCAACCCTAACATCAACCCTAGCGAAAAAGCCACGTTAGCTCAAGACCCTTGTATAATTTTGCATTTTCTGACCGGGTCGCACGTATTTAGCATCGTTACTGCAGTGATTTCCTCGTATTTATTATTTTTTGCAAGGTCACGCTCGAGTCCAAACCCTAACCCTAACATCAACCCTGGCGAAAAAGCCACGTTAGCTCAAAACCCTTGTATAATTTTGAATTTTCTGACCGGGTCGCACGTATTTAGCATCGTTACTGCAGTGATTTCCTCGTATTTTTGCAATGTCACGCTGATCTCGCGCCCCGAGAGCCCAACGTCATCAAAAATAGCAAAAAATGACAAAAACGTGGAAAAATGGACAAATCCCGCGAAATCCCATCCCTAAACCCGTATCCCGCATCCCGTCCCGAAAGACAATGATGATCCCGTGACCCTAACCCGCGTCCCCTAACCCTAACCCGCATCGCGCGCCCAAAATCCCCAAAACAGCAAAGTTAAGGCTCATCCCGCAACCCTAACCCGTATCCCGCGACCCTGACCCGCGACCAAGCCGCGGCTAACCCGCGGTCATAGGGTTAGCTTCGAGTCAAGTTTGCTTGCGGTTAGGGTCAAGGGTTAGTTGGGAAAACTACTTCTGTGACAGCCTTTTGGCCGTCGATCCCATGTATCCGGCCCAGAGTCCAGTCCGGTTCCGGAACGGCCAAAAAAAAAAAAAAACATGGCGGCCGCTACACTTTGCCCGGTTTTTCCCTGTCAGCGCCCTTCGCTCTAAGTAAAGCACTGTCCCACTTGACTTCTACAATCCTTTCATCGTCGCAAACGCTACAACAACCCTCTAAGTCAACAGAAGATCGCGCGTGCCTGCACTTCTAGTTTTCCCAAGATCGATGGTCACTTTGTTGGCCAGCTCGCTCAAATTAAATCGACGCTTTCCTGGGCCAAGCGAGTCCCAAAAATCGGGTCAAACGAGGCTTTCTCCTTCCTGTCCTACTTGCCTCGGGCCTGCTGTCACGCAGCGGCTGACGGCAAGCCCCGAAATACGGCCTTTTGTCACCTCATGAATTATTCATGAGCCACCCAATATTTTTCGACAGGGAAACCCCGGCCCCCCAAAAGCAAGAAAATATTATAAGTCTAAAAGCAGGTCGCTTCTCGGCAACTACGTCAAGCCGGCAGGCAAGGGCAGGCCGCAAAACTCACGCTGACATAGTTCTCGACAAGAAACCTGCCTTAGACTTGCCGCCTGGATCGATCTGAACTTGATGCACAACCTTCACTACGAGCGCCCAAACAGCGCTGTTGTGCTTTACAAGGCTCAGAACATCCCTCAGTTCTTCGAGGGATGCTGTTGACTTGCGGGTTTCCGGACTTAATGATGTCCTTCCACCACCAGGCGGCGCAAACTTTGCTCCAAACACGGCCAATATTTTATTTACAATCCCGCAATCCCGCCATATTCTTGAACCTTCCCTCGGCTGATACGTCACTCAACGTCACAATACGGCGCCAGTCGCCCAGTCCCGCTCTGTTCAGTGCAAAAAAACATGGCCGACGCATCGTGCCAACCTGTTAAGACTGAATTTTGCTGATTTTTCGCCTGCTCAAGACGCCAGGACGGAGTAAACGAGCGCTGCAGGGCAAGGTGAGCTTCCGAAAAGCTTGTTTTCTAACGTTTTTTGCATCATTCCCACACTTTTGCGACGTTTTTAGTTGAAATTAGGCAAGGGTTGAAATTTCCACCGAAAACCCTTGAAGGGTTGGTTGGTGTTTTATCAAAACCACCCTTCTGTACCAACCCTAACATCAACCCTAGCGAAAAAGCCACGTTAGCTCAAGACCCTTGTATAATTTTGCATTTTCTGACCGGGTCGCACGTATTTAGCATCGTTACTGCAGTGATTTCCTCGTATTTATTATTTTTTGCAAGGTCACGCTCGAGTCCAAACCCTAACCCTAACATCAACCCTGGCGAAAAAGCCACGTTAGCTCAAAACCCTTGTATAATTTTGAATTTTCTGACCGGGTCGCACGTATTTAGCATCGTTACTGCAGTGATTTCCTCGTATTTTTGCAATGTCACGCTGATCTCGCGCCCCGAGAGCCCAACGTCATCAAAAATAGCAAAAAATGACAAAAACGTGGAAAAATGGACAAATCCCGCGAAATCCCATCCCTAAACCCGTATCCCGCATCCCGTCCCGAAAGACAATGATGATCCCGTGACCCTAACCCGCGTCCCCTAACCCTAACCCGCATCGCGCGCCCAAAATCCCCAAAACAGCAAAGTTAAGGCTCATCCCGCAACCCTAACCCGTATCCCGCGACCCTGACCCGCGACCAAGCCGCGGCTAACCCGCGGTCATAGGGTTAGCTTCGAGTCAAGTTTGCTTGCGGTTAGGGTCAAGGGTTAGTTGGGAAAACTACTTCTGTGACAGCCTTTTGGCCGTCGATCCCATGTATCCGGCCCAGAGTCCAGTCCGGTTCCGGAACGGCCAAAAAAAAAAAAAACATGGCGGCCGCTACACTTTGCCCGGTTTTTCCCTGTCAGCGCCCTTCGCTCTAAGTAAAGCACTGTCCCACTTGACTTCTACAATCCTTTCATCGTCGCAAACGCTACAACAACCCTCTAAGTCAACAGAAGATCGCGCGTGCCTGCACTTCTAGTTTTCCCAAGATCGATGGTCACTTTGTTGGCCAGCTCGCTCAAATTAAATCGACGCTTTCCTGGGCCAAGCGAGTCCCAAAAATCGGGTCAAACGAGGCTTTCTCCTTCCTGTCCTACTTGCCTCGGGCCTGCTGTCACGCAGCGGCTGACGGCAAGCCCCGAAATACGGCCTTTTGTCACCTCATGAATTATTCATGAGCCACCCAATATTTTTCGACAGGGAAACCCCGGCCCCCCAAAAGCAAGAAAATATTATAAGTCTAAAAGCAGGTCGCTTCTCGGCAACTACGTCAAGCCGGCAGGCAAGGGCAGGCCGCAAAACTCACGCTGACATAGTTCTCGACAAGAAACCTGCCTTAGACTTGCCGCCTGGATCGATCTGAACTTGATGCACAACCTTCACTACGAGCGCCCAAACAGCGCTGTTGTGCTTTACAAGGCTCAGAACATCCCTCAGTTCTTCGAGGGATGCTGTTGACTTGCGGGTTTCCGGACTTAATGATGTCCTTCCACCACCAGGCGGCGCAAACTTTGCTCCAAACACGGCCAATATTTTATTTACAATCCCGCAATCCCGCCATATTCTTGAACCTTCCCTCGGCTGATACGTCACTCAACGTCACAATACGGCGCCAGTCGCCCAGTCCCGCTCTGTTCAGTGCAAAAAAACATGGCCGACGCATCGTGCCAACCTGTTAAGACTGAATTTTGCTGATTTTTCGCCTGCTCAAGACGCCAGGACGGAGTAAACGAGCGCTGCAGGGCAAGGTGAGCTTCCGAAAAGCTTGTTTTCTAACGTTTTTTGCATCATTCCCACACTTTTGCGACGTTTTTAGTTGAAATTAGGCAAGGGTTGAAATTTCCACCGAAAACCCTTGAAGGGTTGGTTGGTGTTTTATCAAAACCACCCTTCTGTACCAACCCTAACATCAACCCTAGCGAAAAAGCCACGTTAGCTCAAGACCCTTGTATAATTTTGCATTTTCTGACCGGGTCGCACGTATTTAGCATCGTTACTGCAGTGATTTCCTCGTATTTATTATTTTTTGCAAGGTCACGCTCGAGTCCAAACCCTAACCCTAACATCAACCCTGGCGAAAAAGCCACGTTAGCTCAAAACCCTTGTATAATTTTGAATTTTCTGACCGGGTCGCACGTATTTAGCATCGTTACTGCAGTGATTTCCTCGTATTTTTGCAATGTCACGCTGATCTCGCGCCCCGAGAGCCCAACGTCATCAAAAATAGCAAAAAATGACAAAAACGTGGAAAAATGGACAAATCCCGCGAAATCCCATCCCTAAACCCGTATCCCGCATCCCGTCCCGAAAGACAATGATGATCCCGTGACCCTAACCCGCGTCCCCTAACCCTAACCCGCATCGCGCGCCCAAAATCCCCAAAACAGCAAAGTTAAGGCTCATCCCGCAACCCTAACCCGTATCCCGCGACCCTGACCCGCGACCAAGCCGCGGCTAACCCGCGGTCATAGGGTTAGCTTCGAGTCAAGTTTGCTTGCGGTTAGGGTCAAGGGTTAGTTGGGAAAACTACTTCTGTGACAGCCTTTTGGCCGTCGATCCCATGTATCCGGCCCAGAGTCCAGTCCGGTTCCGGAACGGCCAAAAAAAAAAAAAAACATGGCGGCCGCTACACTTTGCCCGGTTTTTCCCTGTCAGCGCCCTTCGCTCTAAGTAAAGCACTGTCCCACTTGACTTCTACAATCCTTTCATCGTCGCAAACGCTACAACAACCCTCTAAGTCAACAGAAGATCGCGCGTGCCTGCACTTCTAGTTTTCCCAAGATCGATGGTCACTTTGTTGGCCAGCTCGCTCAAATTAAATCGACGCTTTCCTGGGCCAAGCGAGTCCCAAAAATCGGGTCAAACGAGGCTTTCTCCTTCCTGTCCTACTTGCCTCGGGCCTGCTGTCACGCAGCGGCTGACGGCAAGCCCCGAAATACGGCCTTTTGTCACCTCATGAATTATTCATGAGCCACCCAATATTTTTCGACAGGGAAACCCCGGCCCCCCAAAAGCAAGAAAATATTATAAGTCTAAAAGCAGGTCGCTTCTCGGCAACTACGTCAAGCCGGCAGGCAAGGGCAGGCCGCAAAACTCACGCTGACATAGTTCTCGACAAGAAACCTGCCTTAGACTTGCCGCCTGGATCGATCTGAACTTGATGCACAACCTTCACTACGAGCGCCCAAACAGCGCTGTTGTGCTTTACAAGGCTCAGAACATCCCTCAGTTCTTCGAGGGATGCTGTTGACTTGCGGGTTTCCGGACTTAATGATGTCCTTCCACCACCAGGCGGCGCAAACTTTGCTCCAAACACGGCCAATATTTTATTTACAATCCCGCAATCCCGCCATATTCTTGAACCTTCCCTCGGCTGATACGTCACTCAACGTCACAATACGGCGCCAGTCGCCCAGTCCCGCTCTGTTCAGTGCAAAAAAACATGGCCGACGCATCGTGCCAACCTGTTAAGACTGAATTTTGCTGATTTTTCGCCTGCTCAAGACGCCAGGACGGAGTAAACGAGCGCTGCAGGGCAAGGTGAGCTTCCGAAAAGCTTGTTTTCTAACGTTTTTTGCATCATTCCCACACTTTTGCGACGTTTTTAGTTGAAATTAGGCAAGGGTTGAAATTTCCACCGAAAACCCTTGAAGGGTTGGTTGGTGTTTTATCAAAACCACCCTTCTGTACCAACCCTAACATCAACCCTAGCGAAAAAGCCACGTTAGCTCAAGACCCTTGTATAATTTTGCATTTTCTGACCGGGTCGCACGTATTTAGCATCGTTACTGCAGTGATTTCCTCGTATTTATTATTTTTTGCAAGGTCACGCTCGAGTCCAAACCCTAACCCTAACATCAACCCTGGCGAAAAAGCCACGTTAGCTCAAAACCCTTGTATAATTTTGAATTTTCTGACCGGGTCGCACGTATTTAGCATCGTTACTGCAGTGATTTCCTCGTATTTTTGCAATGTCACGCTGATCTCGCGCCCCGAGAGCCCAACGTCATCAAAAATAGCAAAAAATGACAAAAACGTGGAAAAATGGACAAATCCCGCGAAATCCCATCCCTAAACCCGTATCCCGCATCCCGTCCCGAAAGACAATGATGATCCCGTGACCCTAACCCGCGTCCCCTAACCCTAACCCGCATCGCGCGCCCAAAATCCCCAAAACAGCAAAGTTAAGGCTCATCCCGCAACCCTAACCCGTATCCCGCGACCCTGACCCGCGACCAAGCCGCGGCTAACCCGCGGTCATAGGGTTAGCTTCGAGTCAAGTTTGCTTGCGGTTAGGGTCAAGGGTTAGTTGGGAAAACTACTTCTGTGACAGCCTTTTGGCCGTCGATCCCATGTATCCGGCCCAGAGTCCAGTCCGGTTCCGGAACGGCCAAAAAAAAAAAAAAACATGGCGGCCGCTACACTTTGCCCGGTTTTTCCCTGTCAGCGCCCTTCGCTCTAAGTAAAGCACTGTCCCACTTGACTTCTACAATCCTTTCATCGTCGCAAACGCTACAACAACCCTCTAAGTCAACAGAAGATCGCGCGTGCCTGCACTTCTAGTTTTCCCAAGATCGATGGTCACTTTGTTGGCCAGCTCGCTCAAATTAAATCGACGCTTTCCTGGGCCAAGCGAGTCCCAAAAATCGGGTCAAACGAGGCTTTCTCCTTCCTGTCCTACTTGCCTCGGGCCTGCTGTCACGCAGCGGCTGACGGCAAGCCCCGAAATACGGCCTTTTGTCACCTCATGAATTATTCATGAGCCACCCAATATTTTTCGACAGGGAAACCCCGGCCCCCCAAAAGCAAGAAAATATTATAAGTCTAAAAGCAGGTCGCTTCTCGGCAACTACGTCAAGCCGGCAGGCAAGGGCAGGCCGCAAAACTCACGCTGACATAGTTCTCGACAAGAAACCTGCCTTAGACTTGCCGCCTGGATCGATCTGAACTTGATGCACAACCTTCACTACGAGCGCCCAAACAGCGCTGTTGTGCTTTACAAGGCTCAGAACATCCCTCAGTTCTTCGAGGGATGCTGTTGACTTGCGGGTTTCCGGACTTAATGATGTCCTTCCACCACCAGGCGGCGCAAACTTTGCTCCAAACACGGCCAATATTTTATTTACAATCCCGCAATCCCGCCATATTCTTGAACCTTCCCTCGGCTGATACGTCACTCAACGTCACAATACGGCGCCAGTCGCCCAGTCCCGCTCTGTTCAGTGCAAAAAAACATGGCCGACGCATCGTGCCAACCTGTTAAGACTGAATTTTGCTGATTTTTCGCCTGCTCAAGACGCCAGGACGGAGTAAACGAGCGCTGCAGGGCAAGGTGAGCTTCCGAAAAGCTTGTTTTCTAACGTTTTTTGCATCATTCCCACACTTTTGCGACGTTTTTAGTTGAAATTAGGCAAGGGTTGAAATTTCCACCGAAAACCCTTGAAGGGTTGGTTGGTGTTTTATCAAAACCACCCTTCTGTACCAACCCTAACATCAACCCTAGCGAAAAAGCCACGTTAGCTCAAGACCCTTGTATAATTTTGCATTTTCTGACCGGGTCGCACGTATTTAGCATCGTTACTGCAGTGATTTCCTCGTATTTATTATTTTTTGCAAGGTCACGCTCGAGTCCAAACCCTAACCCTAACATCAACCCTGGCGAAAAAGCCACGTTAGCTCAAAACCCTTGTATAATTTTGAATTTTCTGACCGGGTCGCACGTATTTAGCATCGTTACTGCAGTGATTTCCTCGTATTTTTGCAATGTCACGCTGATCTCGCGCCCCGAGAGCCCAACGTCATCAAAAATAGCAAAAAATGACAAAAACGTGGAAAAATGGACAAATCCCGCGAAATCCCATCCCTAAACCCGTATCCCGCATCCCGTCCCGAAAGACAATGATGATCCCGTGACCCTAACCCGCGTCCCCTAACCCTAACCCGCATCGCGCGCCCAAAATCCCCAAAACAGCAAAGTTAAGGCTCATCCCGCAACCCTAACCCGTATCCCGCGACCCTGACCCGCGACCAAGCCGCGGCTAACCCGCGGTCATAGGGTTAGCTTCGAGTCAAGTTTGCTTGCGGTTAGGGTCAAGGGTTAGTTGGGAAAACTACTTCTGTGACAGCCTTTTGGCCGTCGATCCCATGTATCCGGCCCAGAGTCCAGTCCGGTTCCGGAACGGCCAAAAAAAAAAAAAAACATGGCGGCCGCTACACTTTGCCCGGTTTTTCCCTGTCAGCGCCCTTCGCTCTAAGTAAAGCACTGTCCCACTTGACTTCTACAATCCTTTCATCGTCGCAAACGCTACAACAACCCTCTAAGTCAACAGAAGATCGCGCGTGCCTGCACTTCTAGTTTTCCCAAGATCGATGGTCACTTTGTTGGCCAGCTCGCTCAAATTAAATCGACGCTTTCCTGGGCCAAGCGAGTCCCAAAAATCGGGTCAAACGAGGCTTTCTCCTTCCTGTCCTACTTGCCTCGGGCCTGCTGTCACGCAGCGGCTGACGGCAAGCCCCGAAATACGGCCTTTTGTCACCTCATGAATTATTCATGAGCCACCCAATATTTTTCGACAGGGAAACCCCGGCCCCCCAAAAGCAAGAAAATATTATAAGTCTAAAAGCAGGTCGCTTCTCGGCAACTACGTCAAGCCGGCAGGCAAGGGCAGGCCGCAAAACTCACGCTGACATAGTTCTCGACAAGAAACCTGCCTTAGACTTGCCGCCTGGATCGATCTGAACTTGATGCACAACCTTCACTACGAGCGCCCAAACAGCGCTGTTGTGCTTTACAAGGCTCAGAACATCCCTCAGTTCTTCGAGGGATGCTGTTGACTTGCGGGTTTCCGGACTTAATGATGTCCTTCCACCACCAGGCGGCGCAAACTTTGCTCCAAACACGGCCAATATTTTATTTACAATCCCGCAATCCCGCCATATTCTTGAACCTTCCCTCGGCTGATACGTCACTCAACGTCACAATACGGCGCCAGTCGCCCAGTCCCGCTCTGTTCAGTGCAAAAAAACATGGCCGACGCATCGTGCCAACCTGTTAAGACTGAATTTTGCTGATTTTTCGCCTGCTCAAGACGCCAGGACGGAATAAACGAGCGCTGCAGGGCAAGGTGAGCTTCCGAAAAGCTTGTTTTCTAACGTTTTTTGCATCATTCCCACACTTTTGCGACGTTTTTAGTTGAAATTAGGCAAGGGTTGAAATTTCCACCGAAAACCCTTGAAGGGTTGGTTGGTGTTTTATCAAAACCACCCTTCTGTACCAACCCTAACATCAACCCTAGCGAAAAAGCCACGTTAGCTCAAGACCCTTGTATAATTTTGCATTTTCTGACCGGGTCGCACGTATTTAGCATCGTTACTGCAGTGATTTCCTCGTATTTATTATTTTTTGCAAGGTCACGCTCGAGTCCAAACCCTAACCCTAACATCAACCCTGGCGAAAAAGCCACGTTAGCTCAAAACCCTTGTATAATTTTGAATTTTCTGACCGGGTCGCACGTATTTAGCATCGTTACTGCAGTGATTTCCTCGTATTTTTGCAATGTCACGCTGATCTCGCGCCCCGAGAGCCCAACGTCATCAAAAATAGCAAAAAATGACAAAAACGTGGAAAAATGGACAAATCCCGCGAAATCCCATCCCTAAACCCGTATCCCGCATCCCGTCCCGAAAGACAATGATGATCCCGTGACCCTAACCCGCGTCCCCTAACCCTAACCCGCATCGCGCGCCCAAAATCCCCAAAACAGCAAAGTTAAGGCTCATCCCGCAACCCTAACCCGTATCCCGCGACCCTGACCCGCGACCAAGCCGCGGCTAACCCGCGGTCATAGGGTTAGCTTCGAGTCAAGTTTGCTTGCGGTTAGGGTCAAGGGTTAGTTGGGAAAACTACTTCTGTGACAGCCTTTTGGCCGTCGATCCCATGTATCCGGCCCAGAGTCCAGTCCGGTTCCGGAACGGCCAAAAAAAAAAAAAAACATGGCGGCCGCTACACTTTGCCCGGTTTTTCCCTGTCAGCGCCCTTCGCTCTAAGTAAAGCACTGTCCCACTTGACTTCTACAATCCTTTCATCGTCGCAAACGCTACAACAACCCTCTAAGTCAACAGAAGATCGCGCGTGCCTGCACTTCTAGTTTTCCCAAGATCGATGGTCACTTTGTTGGCCAGCTCGCTCAAATTAAATCGACGCTTTCCTGGGCCAAGCGAGTCCCAAAAATCGGGTCAAACGAGGCTTTCTCCTTCCTGTCCTACTTGCCTCGGGCCTGCTGTCACGCAGCGGCTGACGGCAAGCCCCGAAATACGGCCTTTTGTCACCTCATGAATTATTCATGAGCCACCCAATATTTTTCGACAGGGAAACCCCGGCCCCCCAAAAGCAAGAAAATATTATAAGTCTAAAAGCAGGTCGCTTCTCGGCAACTACGTCAAGCCGGCAGGCAAGGGCAGGCCGCAAAACTCACGCTGACATAGTTCTCGACAAGAAACCTGCCTTAGACTTGCCGCCTGGATCGATCTGAACTTGATGCACAACCTTCACTACGAGCGCCCAAACAGCGCTGTTGTGCTTTACAAGGCTCAGAACATCCCTCAGTTCTTCGAGGGATGCTGTTGACTTGCGGGTTTCCGGACTTAATGATGTCCTTCCACCACCAGGCGGCGCAAACTTTGCTCCAAACACGGCCAATATTTTATTTACAATCCCGCAATCCCGCCATATTCTTGAACCTTCCCTCGGCTGATACGTCACTCAACGTCACAATACGGCGCCAGTCGCCCAGTCCCGCTCTGTTCAGTGCAAAAAAACATGGCCGACGCATCGTGCCAACCTGTTAAGACTGAATTTTGCTGATTTTTCGCCTGCTCAAGACGCCAGGACGGAGTAAACGAGCGCTGCAGGGCAAGGTGAGCTTCCGAAAAGCTTGTTTTCTAACGTTTTTTGCATCATTCCCACACTTTTGCGACGTTTTTAGTTGAAATTAGGCAAGGGTTGAAATTTCCACCGAAAACCCTTGAAGGGTTGGTTGGTGTTTTATCAAAACCACCCTTCTGTACCAACCCTAACATCAACCCTAGCGAAAAAGCCACGTTAGCTCAAGACCCTTGTATAATTTTGCATTTTCTGACCGGGTCGCACGTATTTAGCATCGTTACTGCAGTGATTTCCTCGTATTTATTATTTTTTGCAAGGTCACGCTCGAGTCCAAACCCTAACCCTAACATCAACCCTGGCGAAAAAGCCACGTTAGCTCAAAACCCTTGTATAATTTTGAATTTTCTGACCGGGTCGCACGTATTTAGCATCGTTACTGCAGTGATTTCCTCGTATTTTTGCAATGTCACGCTGATCTCGCGCCCCGAGAGCCCAACGTCATCAAAAATAGCAAAAAATGACAAAAACGTGGAAAAATGGACAAATCCCGCGAAATCCCATCCCTAAACCCGTATCCCGCATCCCGTCCCGAAAGACAATGATGATCCCGTGACCCTAACCCGCGTCCCCTAACCCTAACCCGCATCGCGCGCCCAAAATCCCCAAAACAGCAAAGTTAAGGCTCATCCCGCAACCCTAACCCGTATCCCGCGACCCTGACCCGCGACCAAGCCGCGGCTAACCCGCGGTCATAGGGTTAGCTTCGAGTCAAGTTTGCTTGCGGTTAGGGTCAAGGGTTAGTTGGGAAAACTACTTCTGTGACAGCCTTTTGGCCGTCGATCCCATGTATCCGGCCCAGAGTCCAGTCCGGTTCCGGAACGGCCAAAAAAAAAAAAAAACATGGCGGCCGCTACACTTTGCCCGGTTTTTCCCTGTCAGCGCCCTTCGCTCTAAGTAAAGCACTGTCCCACTTGACTTCTACAATCCTTTCATCGTCGCAAACGCTACAACAACCCTCTAAGTCAACAGAAGATCGCGCGTGCCTGCACTTCTAGTTTTCCCAAGATCGATGGTCACTTTGTTGGCCAGCTCGCTCAAATTAAATCGACGCTTTCCTGGGCCAAGCGAGTCCCAAAAATCGGGTCAAACGAGGCTTTCTCCTTCCTGTCCTACTTGCCTCGGGCCTGCTGTCACGCAGCGGCTGACGGCAAGCCCCGAAATACGGCCTTTTGTCACCTCATGAATTATTCATGAGCCACCCAATATTTTTCGACAGGGAAACCCCGGCCCCCCAAAAGCAAGAAAATATTATAAGTCTAAAAGCAGGTCGCTTCTCGGCAACTACGTCAAGCCGGCAGGCAAGGGCAGGCCGCAAAACTCACGCTGACATAGTTCTCGACAAGAAACCTGCCTTAGACTTGCCGCCTGGATCGATCTGAACTTGATGCACAACCTTCACTACGAGCGCCCAAACAGCGCTGTTGTGCTTTACAAGGCTCAGAACATCCCTCAGTTCTTCGAGGGATGCTGTTGACTTGCGGGTTTCCGGACTTAATGATGTCCTTCCACCACCAGGCGGCGCAAACTTTGCTCCAAACACGGCCAATATTTTATTTACAATCCCGCAATCCCGCCATATTCTTGAACCTTCCCTCGGCTGATACGTCACTCAACGTCACAATACGGCGCCAGTCGCCCAGTCCCGCTCTGTTCAGTGCAAAAAAACATGGCCGACGCATCGTGCCAACCTGTTAAGACTGAATTTTGCTGATTTTTCGCCTGCTCAAGACGCCAGGACGGAGTAAACGAGCGCTGCAGGGCAAGGTGAGCTTCCGAAAAGCTTGTTTTCTAACGTTTTTTGCATCATTCCCACACTTTTGCGACGTTTTTAGTTGAAATTAGGCAAGGGTTGAAATTTCCACCGAAAACCCTTGAAGGGTTGGTTGGTGTTTTATCAAAACCACCCTTCTGTACCAACCCTAACATCAACCCTAGCGAAAAAGCCACGTTAGCTCAAGACCCTTGTATAATTTTGCATTTTCTGACCGGGTCGCACGTATTTAGCATCGTTACTGCAGTGATTTCCTCGTATTTATTATTTTTTGCAAGGTCACGCTCGAGTCCAAACCCTAACCCTAACATCAACCCTGGCGAAAAAGCCACGTTAGCTCAAAACCCTTGTATAATTTTGAATTTTCTGACCGGGTCGCACGTATTTAGCATCGTTACTGCAGTGATTTCCTCGTATTTTTGCAATGTCACGCTGATCTCGCGCCCCGAGAGCCCAACGTCATCAAAAATAGCAAAAAATGACAAAAACGTGGAAAAATGGACAAATCCCGCGAAATCCCATCCCTAAACCCGTATCCCGCATCCCGTCCCGAAAGACAATGATGATCCCGTGACCCTAACCCGCGTCCCCTAACCCTAACCCGCATCGCGCGCCCAAAATCCCCAAAACAGCAAAGTTAAGGCTCATCCCGCAACCCTAACCCGTATCCCGCGACCCTGACCCGCGACCAAGCCGCGGCTAACCCGCGGTCATAGGGTTAGCTTCGAGTCAAGTTTGCTTGCGGTTAGGGTCAAGGGTTAGTTGGGAAAACTACTTCTGTGACAGCCTTTTGGCCGTCGATCCCATGTATCCGGCCCAGAGTCCAGTCCGGTTCCGGAACGGCCAAAAAAAAAAAAAACATGGCGGCCGCTACACTTTGCCCGGTTTTTCCCTGTCAGCGCCCTTCGCTCTAAGTAAAGCACTGTCCCACTTGACTTCTACAATCCTTTCATCGTCGCAAACGCTACAACAACCCTCTAAGTCAACAGAAGATCGCGCGTGCCTGCACTTCTAGTTTTCCCAAGATCGATGGTCACTTTGTTGGCCAGCTCGCTCAAATTAAATCGACGCTTTCCTGGGCCAAGCGAGTCCCAAAAATCGGGTCAAACGAGGCTTTCTCCTTCCTGTCCTACTTGCCTCGGGCCTGCTGTCACGCAGCGGCTGACGGCAAGCCCCGAAATACGGCCTTTTGTCACCTCATGAATTATTCATGAGCCACCCAATATTTTTCGACAGGGAAACCCCGGCCCCCCAAAAGCAAGAAAATATTATAAGTCTAAAAGCAGGTCGCTTCTCGGCAACTACGTCAAGCCGGCAGGCAAGGGCAGGCCGCAAAACTCACGCTGACATAGTTCTCGACAAGAAACCTGCCTTAGACTTGCCGCCTGGATCGATCTGAACTTGATGCACAACCTTCACTACGAGCGCCCAAACAGCGCTGTTGTGCTTTACAAGGCTCAGAACATCCCTCAGTTCTTCGAGGGATGCTGTTGACTTGCGGGTTTCCGGACTTAATGATGTCCTTCCACCACCAGGCGGCGCAAACTTTGCTCCAAACACGGCCAATATTTTATTTACAATCCCGCAATCCCGCCATATTCTTGAACCTTCCCTCGGCTGATACGTCACTCAACGTCACAATACGGCGCCAGTCGCCCAGTCCCGCTCTGTTCAGTGCAAAAAAACATGGCCGACGCATCGTGCCAACCTGTTAAGACTGAATTTTGCTGATTTTTCGCCTGCTCAAGACGCCAGGACGGAGTAAACGAGCGCTGCAGGGCAAGGTGAGCTTCCGAAAAGCTTGTTTTCTAACGTTTTTTGCATCATTCCCACACTTTTGCGACGTTTTTAGTTGAAATTAGGCAAGGGTTGAAATTTCCACCGAAAACCCTTGAAGGGTTGGTTGGTGTTTTATCAAAACCACCCTTCTGTACCAACCCTAACATCAACCCTAGCGAAAAAGCCACGTTAGCTCAAGACCCTTGTATAATTTTGCATTTTCTGACCGGGTCGCACGTATTTAGCATCGTTACTGCAGTGATTTCCTCGTATTTATTATTTTTTGCAAGGTCACGCTCGAGTCCAAACCCTAACCCTAACATCAACCCTGGCGAAAAAGCCACGTTAGCTCAAAACCCTTGTATAATTTTGAATTTTCTGACCGGGTCGCACGTATTTAGCATCGTTACTGCAGTGATTTCCTCGTATTTTTGCAATGTCACGCTGATCTCGCGCCCCGAGAGCCCAACGTCATCAAAAATAGCAAAAAATGACAAAAACGTGGAAAAATGGACAAATCCCGCGAAATCCCATCCCTAAACCCGTATCCCGCATCCCGTCCCGAAAGACAATGATGATCCCGTGACCCTAACCCGCGTCCCCTAACCCTAACCCGCATCGCGCGCCCAAAATCCCCAAAACAGCAAAGTTAAGGCTCATCCCGCAACCCTAACCCGTATCCCGCGACCCTGACCCGCGACCAAGCCGCGGCTAACCCGCGGTCATAGGGTTAGCTTCGAGTCAAGTTTGCTTGCGGTTAGGGTCAAGGGTTAGTTGGGAAAACTACTTCTGTGACAGCCTTTTGGCCGTCGATCCCATGTATCCGGCCCAGAGTCCAGTCCGGTTCCGGAACGGCCAAAAAAAAAAAAAAACATGGCGGCCGCTACACTTTGCCCGGTTTTTCCCTGTCAGCGCCCTTCGCTCTAAGTAAAGCACTGTCCCACTTGACTTCTACAATCCTTTCATCGTCGCAAACGCTACAACAACCCTCTAAGTCAACAGAAGATCGCGCGTGCCTGCACTTCTAGTTTTCCCAAGATCGATGGTCACTTTGTTGGCCAGCTCGCTCAAATTAAATCGACGCTTTCCTGGGCCAAGCGAGTCCCAAAAATCGGGTCAAACGAGGCTTTCTCCTTCCTGTCCTACTTGCCTCGGGCCTGCTGTCACGCAGCGGCTGACGGCAAGCCCCGAAATACGGCCTTTTGTCACCTCATGAATTATTCATGAGCCACCCAATATTTTTCGACAGGGAAACCCCGGCCCCCCAAAAGCAAGAAAATATTATAAGTCTAAAAGCAGGTCGCTTCTCGGCAACTACGTCAAGCCGGCAGGCAAGGGCAGGCCGCAAAACTCACGCTGACATAGTTCTCGACAAGAAACCTGCCTTAGACTTGCCGCCTGGATCGATCTGAACTTGATGCACAACCTTCACTACGAGCGCCCAAACAGCGCTGTTGTGCTTTACAAGGCTCAGAACATCCCTCAGTTCTTCGAGGGATGCTGTTGACTTGCGGGTTTCCGGACTTAATGATGTCCTTCCACCACCAGGCGGCGCAAACTTTGCTCCAAACACGGCCAATATTTTATTTACAATCCCGCAATCCCGCCATATTCTTGAACCTTCCCTCGGCTGATACGTCACTCAACGTCACAATACGGCGCCAGTCGCCCAGTCCCGCTCTGTTCAGTGCAAAAAAACATGGCCGACGCATCGTGCCAACCTGTTAAGACTGAATTTTGCTGATTTTTCGCCTGCTCAAGACGCCAGGACGGAGTAAACGAGCGCTGCAGGGCAAGGTGAGCTTCCGAAAAGCTTGTTTTCTAACGTTTTTTGCATCATTCCCACACTTTTGCGACGTTTTTAGTTGAAATTAGGCAAGGGTTGAAATTTCCACCGAAAACCCTTGAAGGGTTGGTTGGTGTTTTATCAAAACCACCCTTCTGTACCAACCCTAACATCAACCCTAGCGAAAAAGCCACGTTAGCTCAAGACCCTTGTATAATTTTGCATTTTCTGACCGGGTCGCACGTATTTAGCATCGTTACTGCAGTGATTTCCTCGTATTTATTATTTTTTGCAAGGTCACGCTCGAGTCCAAACCCTAACCCTAACATCAACCCTGGCGAAAAAGCCACGTTAGCTCAAAACCCTTGTATAATTTTGAATTTTCTGACCGGGTCGCACGTATTTAGCATCGTTACTGCAGTGATTTCCTCGTATTTTTGCAATGTCACGCTGATCTCGCGCCCCGAGAGCCCAACGTCATCAAAAATAGCAAAAAATGACAAAAACGTGGAAAAATGGACAAATCCCGCGAAATCCCATCCCTAAACCCGTATCCCGCATCCCGTCCCGAAAGACAATGATGATCCCGTGACCCTAACCCGCGTCCCCTAACCCTAACCCGCATCGCGCGCCCAAAATCCCCAAAACAGCAAAGTTAAGGCTCATCCCGCAACCCTAACCCGTATCCCGCGACCCTGACCCGCGACCAAGCCGCGGCTAACCCGCGGTCATAGGGTTAGCTTCGAGTCAAGTTTGCTTGCGGTTAGGGTCAAGGGTTAGTTGGGAAAACTACTTCTGTGACAGCCTTTTGGCCGTCGATCCCATGTATCCGGCCCAGAGTCCAGTCCGGTTCCGGAACGGCCAAAAAAAAAAAAAAACATGGCGGCCGCTACACTTTGCCCGGTTTTTCCCTGTCAGCGCCCTTCGCTCTAAGTAAAGCACTGTCCCACTTGACTTCTACAATCCTTTCATCGTCGCAAACGCTACAACAACCCTCTAAGTCAACAGAAGATCGCGCGTGCCTGCACTTCTAGTTTTCCCAAGATCGATGGTCACTTTGTTGGCCAGCTCGCTCAAATTAAATCGACGCTTTCCTGGGCCAAGCGAGTCCCAAAAATCGGGTCAAACGAGGCTTTCTCCTTCCTGTCCTACTTGCCTCGGGCCTGCTGTCACGCAGCGGCTGACGGCAAGCCCCGAAATACGGCCTTTTGTCACCTCATGAATTATTCATGAGCCACCCAATATTTTTCGACAGGGAAACCCCGGCCCCCCAAAAGCAAGAAAATATTATAAGTCTAAAAGCAGGTCGCTTCTCGGCAACTACGTCAAGCCGGCAGGCAAGGGCAGGCCGCAAAACTCACGCTGACATAGTTCTCGACAAGAAACCTGCCTTAGACTTGCCGCCTGGATCGATCTGAACTTGATGCACAACCTTCACTACGAGCGCCCAAACAGCGCTGTTGTGCTTTACAAGGCTCAGAACATCCCTCAGTTCTTCGAGGGATGCTGTTGACTTGCGGGTTTCCGGACTTAATGATGTCCTTCCACCACCAGGCGGCGCAAACTTTGCTCCAAACACGGCCAATATTTTATTTACAATCCCGCAATCCCGCCATATTCTTGAACCTTCCCTCGGCTGATACGTCACTCAACGTCACAATACGGCGCCAGTCGCCCAGTCCCGCTCTGTTCAGTGCAAAAAAACATGGCCGACGCATCGTGCCAACCTGTTAAGACTGAATTTTGCTGATTTTTCGCCTGCTCAAGACGCCAGGACGGAGTAAACGAGCGCTGCAGGGCAAGGTGAGCTTCCGAAAAGCTTGTTTTCTAACGTTTTTTGCATCATTCCCACACTTTTGCGACGTTTTTAGTTGAAATTAGGCAAGGGTTGAAATTTCCACCGAAAACCCTTGAAGGGTTGGTTGGTGTTTTATCAAAACCACCCTTCTGTACCAACCCTAACATCAACCCTAGCGAAAAAGCCACGTTAGCTCAAGACCCTTGTATAATTTTGCATTTTCTGACCGGGTCGCACGTATTTAGCATCGTTACTGCAGTGATTTCCTCGTATTTATTATTTTTTGCAAGGTCACGCTCGAGTCCAAACCCTAACCCTAACATCAACCCTGGCGAAAAAGCCACGTTAGCTCAAAACCCTTGTATAATTTTGAATTTTCTGACCGGGTCGCACGTATTTAGCATCGTTACTGCAGTGATTTCCTCGTATTTTTGCAATGTCACGCTGATCTCGCGCCCCGAGAGCCCAACGTCATCAAAAATAGCAAAAAATGACAAAAACGTGGAAAAATGGACAAATCCCGCGAAATCCCATCCCTAAACCCGTATCCCGCATCCCGTCCCGAAAGACAATGATGATCCCGTGACCCTAACCCGCGTCCCCTAACCCTAACCCGCATCGCGCGCCCAAAATCCCCAAAACAGCAAAGTTAAGGCTCATCCCGCAACCCTAACCCGTATCCCGCGACCCTGACCCGCGACCAAGCCGCGGCTAACCCGCGGTCATAGGGTTAGCTTCGAGTCAAGTTTGCTTGCGGTTAGGGTCAAGGGTTAGTTGGGAAAACTACTTCTGTGACAGCCTTTTGGCCGTCGATCCCATGTATCCGGCCCAGAGTCCAGTCCGGTTCCGGAACGGCCAAAAAAAAAAAAAAACATGGCGGCCGCTACACTTTGCCCGGTTTTTCCCTGTCAGCGCCCTTCGCTCTAAGTAAAGCACTGTCCCACTTGACTTCTACAATCCTTTCATCGTCGCAAACGCTACAACAACCCTCTAAGTCAACAGAAGATCGCGCGTGCCTGCACTTCTAGTTTTCCCAAGATCGATGGTCACTTTGTTGGCCAGCTCGCTCAAATTAAATCGACGCTTTCCTGGGCCAAGCGAGTCCCAAAAATCGGGTCAAACGAGGCTTTCTCCTTCCTGTCCTACTTGCCTCGGGCCTGCTGTCACGCAGCGGCTGACGGCAAGCCCCGAAATACGGCCTTTTGTCACCTCATGAATTATTCATGAGCCACCCAATATTTTTCGACAGGGAAACCCCGGCCCCCCAAAAGCAAGAAAATATTATAAGTCTAAAAGCAGGTCGCTTCTCGGCAACTACGTCAAGCCGGCAGGCAAGGGCAGGCCGCAAAACTCACGCTGACATAGTTCTCGACAAGAAACCTGCCTTAGACTTGCCGCCTGGATCGATCTGAACTTGATGCACAACCTTCACTACGAGCGCCCAAACAGCGCTGTTGTGCTTTACAAGGCTCAGAACATCCCTCAGTTCTTCGAGGGATGCTGTTGACTTGCGGGTTTCCGGACTTAATGATGTCCTTCCACCACCAGGCGGCGCAAACTTTGCTCCAAACACGGCCAATATTTTATTTACAATCCCGCAATCCCGCCATATTCTTGAACCTTCCCTCGGCTGATACGTCACTCAACGTCACAATACGGCGCCAGTCGCCCAGTCCCGCTCTGTTCAGTGCAAAAAAACATGGCCGACGCATCGTGCCAACCTGTTAAGACTGAATTTTGCTGATTTTTCGCCTGCTCAAGACGCCAGGACGGAGTAAACGAGCGCTGCAGGGCAAGGTGAGCTTCCGAAAAGCTTGTTTTCTAACGTTTTTTGCATCATTCCCACACTTTTGCGACGTTTTTAGTTGAAATTAGGCAAGGGTTGAAATTTCCACCGAAAACCCTTGAAGGGTTGGTTGGTGTTTTATCAAAACCACCCTTCTGTACCAACCCTAACATCAACCCTAGCGAAAAAGCCACGTTAGCTCAAGACCCTTGTATAATTTTGCATTTTCTGACCGGGTCGCACGTATTTAGCATCGTTACTGCAGTGATTTCCTCGTATTTATTATTTTTTGCAAGGTCACGCTCGAGTCCAAACCCTAACCCTAACATCAACCCTGGCGAAAAAGCCACGTTAGCTCAAAACCCTTGTATAATTTTGAATTTTCTGACCGGGTCGCACGTATTTAGCATCGTTACTGCAGTGATTTCCTCGTATTTTTGCAATGTCACGCTGATCTCGCGCCCCGAGAGCCCAACGTCATCAAAAATAGCAAAAAATGACAAAAACGTGGAAAAATGGACAAATCCCGCGAAATCCCATCCCTAAACCCGTATCCCGCATCCCGTCCCGAAAGACAATGATGATCCCGTGACCCTAACCCGCGTCCCCTAACCCTAACCCGCATCGCGCGCCCAAAATCCCCAAAACAGCAAAGTTAAGGCTCATCCCGCAACCCTAACCCGTATCCCGCGACCCTGACCCGCGACCAAGCCGCGGCTAACCCGCGGTCATAGGGTTAGCTTCGAGTCAAGTTTGCTTGCGGTTAGGGTCAAGGGTTAGTTGGGAAAACTACTTCTGTGACAGCCTTTTGGCCGTCGATCCCATGTATCCGGCCCAGAGTCCAGTCCGGTTCCGGAACGGCCAAAAAAAAAAAAAACATGGCGGCCGCTACACTTTGCCCGGTTTTTCCCTGTCAGCGCCCTTCGCTCTAAGTAAAGCACTGTCCCACTTGACTTCTACAATCCTTTCATCGTCGCAAACGCTACAACAACCCTCTAAGTCAACAGAAGATCGCGCGTGCCTGCACTTCTAGTTTTCCCAAGATCGATGGTCACTTTGTTGGCCAGCTCGCTCAAATTAAATCGACGCTTTCCTGGGCCAAGCGAGTCCCAAAAATCGGGTCAAACGAGGCTTTCTCCTTCCTGTCCTACTTGCCTCGGGCCTGCTGTCACGCAGCGGCTGACGGCAAGCCCCGAAATACGGCCTTTTGTCACCTCATGAATTATTCATGAGCCACCCAATATTTTTCGACAGGGAAACCCCGGCCCCCCAAAAGCAAGAAAATATTATAAGTCTAAAAGCAGGTCGCTTCTCGGCAACTACGTCAAGCCGGCAGGCAAGGGCAGGCCGCAAAACTCACGCTGACATAGTTCTCGACAAGAAACCTGCCTTAGACTTGCCGCCTGGATCGATCTGAACTTGATGCACAACCTTCACTACGAGCGCCCAAACAGCGCTGTTGTGCTTTACAAGGCTCAGAACATCCCTCAGTTCTTCGAGGGATGCTGTTGACTTGCGGGTTTCCGGACTTAATGATGTCCTTCCACCACCAGGCGGCGCAAACTTTGCTCCAAACACGGCCAATATTTTATTTACAATCCCGCAATCCCGCCATATTCTTGAACCTTCCCTCGGCTGATACGTCACTCAACGTCACAATACGGCGCCAGTCGCCCAGTCCCGCTCTGTTCAGTGCAAAAAAACATGGCCGACGCATCGTGCCAACCTGTTAAGACTGAATTTTGCTGATTTTTCGCCTGCTCAAGACGCCAGGACGGAGTAAACGAGCGCTGCAGGGCAAGGTGAGCTTCCGAAAAGCTTGTTTTCTAACGTTTTTTGCATCATTCCCACACTTTTGCGACGTTTTTAGTTGAAATTAGGCAAGGGTTGAAATTTCCACCGAAAACCCTTGAAGGGTTGGTTGGTGTTTTATCAAAACCACCCTTCTGTACCAACCCTAACATCAACCCTAGCGAAAAAGCCACGTTAGCTCAAGACCCTTGTATAATTTTGCATTTTCTGACCGGGTCGCACGTATTTAGCATCGTTACTGCAGTGATTTCCTCGTATTTATTATTTTTTGCAAGGTCACGCTCGAGTCCAAACCCTAACCCTAACATCAACCCTGGCGAAAAAGCCACGTTAGCTCAAAACCCTTGTATAATTTTGAATTTTCTGACCGGGGGTCGCACGTATTTAGCATCGTTACTGCAGTGATTTCCTCGTATTTTTGCAATGTCACGCTGATCTCGCGCCCCGAGAGCCCAACGTCATCAAAAATAGCAAAAATGACAAAAACGTGGAAAAATGGACAAATCCCGCGAAATCCCATCCCTAAACCCGTATCCCGCATCCCGTCCCGAAAGACAATGATGATCCCGTGACCCTAACCCGCGTCCCCTAACCCTAACCCGCATCGCGCGCCCAAAATCCCCAAAACAGCAAAGTTAAGGCTCATCCCGCAACCCTAACCCGTATCCCGCGACCCTGACCCGCGACCAAGCCGCGGCTAACCCGCGGTCATAGGGTTAGCTTCGAGTCAAGTTTGCTTGCGGTTAGGGTCAAGGGTTAGTTGGGAAAACTACTTCTGTGACAGCCTTTTGGCCGTCGATCCCATGTATCCGGCCCAGAGTCCAGTCCGGTTCCGGAACGGCCAAAAAAAAAAAAAAACATGGCGGCCGCTACACTTTGCCCGGTTTTTCCCTGTCAGCGCCCTTCGCTCTAAGTAAAGCACTGTCCCACTTGACTTCTACAATCCTTTCATCGTCGCAAACGCTACAACAACCCTCTAAGTCAACAGAAGATCGCGCGTGCCTGCACTTCTAGTTTTCCCAAGATCGATGGTCACTTTGTTGGCCAGCTCGCTCAAATTAAATCGACGCTTTCCTGGGCCAAGCGAGTCCCAAAAATCGGGTCAAACGAGGCTTTCTCCTTCCTGTCCTACTTGCCTCGGGCCTGCTGTCACGCAGCGGCTGACGGCAAGCCCCGAAATACGGCCTTTTGTCACCTCATGAATTATTCATGAGCCACCCAATATTTTTCGACAGGGAAACCCCGGCCCCCCAAAAGCAAGAAAATATTATAAGTCTAAAAGCAGGTCGCTTCTCGGCAACTACGTCAAGCCGGCAGGCAAGGGCAGGCCGCAAAACTCACGCTGACATAGTTCTCGACAAGAAACCTGCCTTAGACTTGCCGCCTGGATCGATCTGAACTTGATGCACAACCTTCACTACGAGCGCCCAAACAGCGCTGTTGTGCTTTACAAGGCTCAGAACATCCCTCAGTTCTTCGAGGGATGCTGTTGACTTGCGGGTTTCCGGACTTAATGATGTCCTTCCACCACCAGGCGGCGCAAACTTTGCTCCAAACACGGCCAATATTTTATTTACAATCCCGCAATCCCGCCATATTCTTGAACCTTCCCTCGGCTGATACGTCACTCAACGTCACAATACGGCGCCAGTCGCCCAGTCCCGCTCTGTTCAGTGCAAAAAAACATGGCCGACGCATCGTGCCAACCTGTTAAGACTGAATTTTGCTGATTTTTCGCCTGCTCAAGACGCCAGGACGGAGTAAACGAGCGCTGCAGGGCAAGGTGAGCTTCCGAAAAGCTTGTTTTCTAACGTTTTTTGCATCATTCCCACACTTTTGCGACGTTTTTAGTTGAAATTAGGCAAGGGTTGAAATTTCCACCGAAAACCCTTGAAGGGTTGGTTGGTGTTTTATCAAAACCACCCTTCTGTACCAACCCTAACATCAACCCTAGCGAAAAAGCCACGTTAGCTCAAGACCCTTGTATAATTTTGCATTTTCTGACCGGGTCGCACGTATTTAGCATCGTTACTGCAGTGATTTCCTCGTATTTATTATTTTTTGCAAGGTCACGCTCGAGTCCAAACCCTAACCCTAACATCAACCCTGGCGAAAAAGCCACGTTAGCTCAAAACCCTTGTATAATTTTGAATTTTCTGACCGGGTCGCACGTATTTAGCATCGTTACTGCAGTGATTTCCTCGTATTTTTGCAATGTCACGCTGATCTCGCGCCCCGAGAGCCCAACGTCATCAAAAATAGCAAAAAATGACAAAAACGTGGAAAAATGGACAAATCCCGCGAAATCCCATCCCTAAACCCGTATCCCGCATCCCGTCCCGAAAGACAATGATGATCCCGTGACCCTAACCCGCGTCCCCTAACCCTAACCCGCATCGCGCGCCCAAAATCCCCAAAACAGCAAAGTTAAGGCTCATCCCGCAACCCTAACCCGTATCCCGCGACCCTGACCCGCGACCAAGCCGCGGCTAACCCGCGGTCATAGGGTTAGCTTCGAGTCAAGTTTGCTTGCGGTTAGGGTCAAGGGTTAGTTGGGAAAACTACTTCTGTGACAGCCTTTTGGCCGTCGATCCCATGTATCCGGCCCAGAGTCCAGTCCGGTTCCGGAACGGCCAAAAAAAAAAAAAACATGGCGGCCGCTACACTTTGCCCGGTTTTTCCCTGTCAGCGCCCTTCGCTCTAAGTAAAGCACTGTCCCACTTGACTTCTACAATCCTTTCATCGTCGCAAACGCTACAACAACCCTCTAAGTCAACAGAAGATCGCGCGTGCCTGCACTTCTAGTTTTCCCAAGATCGATGGTCACTTTGTTGGCCAGCTCGCTCAAATTAAATCGACGCTTTCCTGGGCCAAGCGAGTCCCAAAAATCGGGTCAAACGAGGCTTTCTCCTTCCTGTCCTACTTGCCTCGGGCCTGCTGTCACGCAGCGGCTGACGGCAAGCCCCGAAATACGGCCTTTTGTCACCTCATGAATTATTCATGAGCCACCCAATATTTTTCGACAGGGAAACCCCGGCCCCCCAAAAGCAAGAAAATATTATAAGTCTAAAAGCAGGTCGCTTCTCGGCAACTACGTCAAGCCGGCAGGCAAGGGCAGGCCGCAAAACTCACGCTGACATAGTTCTCGACAAGAAACCTGCCTTAGACTTGCCGCCTGGATCGATCTGAACTTGATGCACAACCTTCACTACGAGCGCCCAAACAGCGCTGTTGTGCTTTACAAGGCTCAGAACATCCCTCAGTTCTTCGAGGGATGCTGTTGACTTGCGGGTTTCCGGACTTAATGATGTCCTTCCACCACCAGGCGGCGCAAACTTTGCTCCAAACACGGCCAATATTTTATTTACAATCCCGCAATCCCGCCATATTCTTGAACCTTCCCTCGGCTGATACGTCACTCAACGTCACAATACGGCGCCAGTCGCCCAGTCCCGCTCTGTTCAGTGCAAAAAAACATGGCCGACGCATCGTGCCAACCTGTTAAGACTGAATTTTGCTGATTTTTCGCCTGCTCAAGACGCCAGGACGGAGTAAACGAGCGCTGCAGGGCAAGGTGAGCTTCCGAAAAGCTTGTTTTCTAACGTTTTTTGCATCATTCCCACACTTTTGCGACGTTTTTAGTTGAAATTAGGCAAGGGTTGAAATTTCCACCGAAAACCCTTGAAGGGTTGGTTGGTGTTTTATCAAAACCACCCTTCTGTACCAACCCTAACATCAACCCTAGCGAAAAAGCCACGTTAGCTCAAGACCCTTGTATAATTTTGCATTTTCTGACCGGGTCGCACGTATTTAGCATCGTTACTGCAGTGATTTCCTCGTATTTATTATTTTTTGCAAGGTCACGCTCGAGTCCAAACCCTAACCCTAACATCAACCCTGGCGAAAAAGCCACGTTAGCTCAAAACCCTTGTATAATTTTGAATTTTCTGACCGGGTCGCACGTATTTAGCATCGTTACTGCAGTGATTTTCCTCGTATTTTTGCAATGTCACGCTGATCTCGCGCCCCGAGAGCCCAACGTCATCAAAAATAGCAAAAAATGACAAAAACGTGGAAAAATGGACAAATCCCGCGAAATCCCATCCCTAAACCCGTATCCCGCATCCCGTCCCGAAAGACAATGATGATCCCGTGACCCTAACCCGCGTCCCCTAACCCTAACCCGCATCGCGCGCCCAAAATCCCCAAAACAGCAAAGTTAAGGCTCATCCCGCAACCCTAACCCGTATCCCGCGACCCTGACCCGCGACCAAGCCGCGGCTAACCCGCGGTCATAGGGTTAGCTTCGAGTCAAGTTTGCTTGCGGTTAGGGTCAAGGGTTAGTTGGGAAAACTACTTCTGTGACAGCCTTTTGGCCGTCGATCCCATGTATCCGGCCCAGAGTCCAGTCCGGTTCCGGAACGGCCAAAAAAAAAAAAAAACATGGCGGCCGCTACACTTTGCCCGGTTTTTCCCTGTCAGCGCCCTTCGCTCTAAGTAAAGCACTGTCCCACTTGACTTCTACAATCCTTTCATCGTCGCAAACGCTACAACAACCCTCTAAGTCAACAGAAGATCGCGCGTGCCTGCACTTCTAGTTTTCCCAAGATCGATGGTCACTTTGTTGGCCAGCTCGCTCAAATTAAATCGACGCTTTCCTGGGCCAAGCGAGTCCCAAAAATCGGGTCAAACGAGGCTTTCTCCTTCCTGTCCTACTTGCCTCGGGCCTGCTGTCACGCAGCGGCTGACGGCAAGCCCCGAAATACGGCCTTTTGTCACCTCATGAATTATTCATGAGCCACCCAATATTTTTCGACAGGGAAACCCCGGCCCCCCAAAAGCAAGAAAATATTATAAGTCTAAAAGCAGGTCGCTTCTCGGCAACTACGTCAAGCCGGCAGGCAAGGGCAGGCCGCAAAACTCACGCTGACATAGTTCTCGACAAGAAACCTGCCTTAGACTTGCCGCCTGGATCGATCTGAACTTGATGCACAACCTTCACTACGAGCGCCCAAACAGCGCTGTTGTGCTTTACAAGGCTCAGAACATCCCTCAGTTCTTCGAGGGATGCTGTTGACTTGCGGGTTTCCGGACTTAATGATGTCCTTCCACCACCAGGCGGTGCAAACTTTGCTCCAAACACGGCCAATATTTTATTTACAATCCCGCAATCCCGCCATATTCTTGAACCTTCCCTCGGCTGATACGTCACTCAACGTCACAATACGGCGCCAGTCGCCCAGTCCCGCTCTGTTCAGTGCAAAAAAACATGGCCGACGCATCGTGCCAACCTGTTAAGACTGAATTTTGCTGATTTTTCGCCTGCTCAAGACGCCAGGACGGAGTAAACGAGCGCTGCAGGGCAAGGTGAGCTTCCGAAAAGCTTGTTTTCTAACGTTTTTTGCATCATTCCCACACTTTTGCGACGTTTTTAGTTGAAATTAGGCAAGGGTTGAAATTTCCACCGAAAACCCTTGAAGGGTTGGTTGGTGTTTTATCAAAACCACCCTTCTGTACCAACCCTAACATCAACCCTAGCGAAAAAGCCACGTTAGCTCAAGACCCTTGTATAATTTTGCATTTTCTGACCGGGTCGCACGTATTTAGCATCGTTACTGCAGTGATTTCCTCGTATTTATTATTTTTTGCAAGGTCACGCTCGAGTCCAAACCCTAACCCTAACATCAACCCTGGCGAAAAAGCCACGTTAGCTCAAAACCCTTGTATAATTTTGAATTTTCTGACCGGGTCGCACGTATTTAGCATCGTTACTGCAGTGATTTCCTCGTATTTTTGCAATGTCACGCTGATCTCGCGCCCCGAGAGCCCAACGTCATCAAAAATAGCAAAAAATGACAAAAACGTGGAAAAATGGACAAATCCCGCGAAATCCCATCCCTAAACCCGTATCCCGCATCCCGTCCCGAAAGACAATGATGATCCCGTGACCCTAACCCGCGTCCCCTAACCCTAACCCGCATCGCGCGCCCAAAATCCCCAAAACAGCAAAGTTAAGGCTCATCCCGCAACCCTAACCCGTATCCCGCGACCCTGACCCGCGACCAAGCCGCGGCTAACCCGCGGTCATAGGGTTAGCTTCGAGTCAAGTTTGCTTGCGGTTAGGGTCAAGGGTTAGTTGGGAAAACTACTTCTGTGACAGCCTTTTGGCCGTCGATCCCATGTATCCGGCCCAGAGTCCAGTCCGGTTCCGGAACGGCCAAAAAAAAAAAAAAACATGGCGGCCGCTACACTTTGCCCGGTTTTTCCCTGTCAGCGCCCTTCGCTCTAAGTAAAGCACTGTCCCACTTGACTTCTACAATCCTTTCATCGTCGCAAACGCTACAACAACCCTCTAAGTCAACAGAAGATCGCGCGTGCCTGCACTTCTAGTTTTCCCAAGATCGATGGTCACTTTGTTGGCCAGCTCGCTCAAATTAAATCGACGCTTTCCTGGGCCAAGCGAGTCCCAAAAATCGGGTCAAACGAGGCTTTCTCCTTCCTGTCCTACTTGCCTCGGGCCTGCTGTCACGCAGCGGCTGACGGCAAGCCCCGAAATACGGCCTTTTGTCACCTCATGAATTATTCATGAGCCACCCAATATTTTTCGACAGGGAAACCCCGGCCCCCCAAAAGCAAGAAAATATTATAAGTCTAAAAGCAGGTCGCTTCTCGGCAACTACGTCAAGCCGGCAGGCAAGGGCAGGCCGCAAAACTCACGCTGACATAGTTCTCGACAAGAAACCTGCCTTAGACTTGCCGCCTGGATCGATCTGAACTTGATGCACAACCTTCACTACGAGCGCCCAAACAGCGCTGTTGTGCTTTACAAGGCTCAGAACATCCCTCAGTTCTTCGAGGGATGCTGTTGACTTGCGGGTTTCCGGACTTAATGATGTCCTTCCACCACCAGGCGGCGCAAACTTTGCTCCAAACACGGCCAATATTTTATTTACAATCCCGCAATCCCGCCATATTCTTGAACCTTCCCTCGGCTGATACGTCACTCAACGTCACAATACGGCGCCAGTCGCCCAGTCCCGCTCTGTTCAGTGCAAAAAAACATGGCCGACGCATCGTGCCAACCTGTTAAGACTGAATTTTGCTGATTTTTCGCCTGCTCAAGACGCCAGGACGGAGTAAACGAGCGCTGCAGGGCAAGGTGAGCTTCCGAAAAGCTTGTTTTCTAACGTTTTTTGCATCATTCCCA
Source organism: Porites rus (assembly GCA_964035705.1). Classification (NCBI taxonomy): domain Eukaryota; kingdom Metazoa; phylum Cnidaria; class Anthozoa; order Scleractinia; family Poritidae; genus Porites; species Porites rus. The sequence goes on along the minus strand of CAXIVM010000302.1, from coordinate 39,804 downwards.
CACTTTTGCGACGTTTTTAGTTGAAATTAGGCAAGGGTTGAAATTTCCACCGAAAACCCTTGAAGGGTTGGTTGGTGTTTTATCAAAACCACCCTTCTGTACCAACCCTAACATCAACCCTAGCGAAAAAGCCACGTTAGCTCAAGACCCTTGTATAATTTTGCATTTTCTGACCGGGTCGCACGTATTTAGCATCGTTACTGCAGTGATTTCCTCGTATTTATTATTTTTTGCAAGGTCACGCTCGAGTCCAAACCCTAACCCTAACATCAACCCTGGCGAAAAAGCCACGTTAGCTCAAAACCCTTGTATAATTTTGAATTTTCTGACCGGGTCGCACGTATTTAGCATCGTTACTGCAGTGATTTCCTCGTATTTTTGCAATGTCACGCTGATCTCGCGCCCCGAGAGCCCAACGTCATCAAAAATAGCAAAAAATGACAAAAACGTGGAAAAATGGACAAATCCCGCGAAATCCCATCCCTAAACCCGTATCCCGCATCCCGTCCCGAAAGACAATGATGATCCCGTGACCCTAACCCGCGTCCCCTAACCCTAACCCGCATCGCGCGCCCAAAATCCCCAAAACAGCAAAGTTAAGGCTCATCCCGCAACCCTAACCCGTATCCCGCGACCCTGACCCGCGACCAAGCCGCGGCTAACCCGCGGTCATAGGGTTAGCTTCGAGTCAAGTTTGCTTGCGGTTAGGGTCAAGGGTTAGTTGGGAAAACTACTTCTGTGACAGCCTTTTGGCCGTCGATCCCATGTATCCGGCCCAGAGTCCAGTCCGGTTCCGGAACGGCCAAAAAAAAAAAAAAACATGGCGGCCGCTACACTTTGCCCGGTTTTTCCCTGTCAGCGCCCTTCGCTCTAAGTAAAGCACTGTCCCACTTGACTTCTACAATCCTTTCATCGTCGCAAACGCTACAACAACCCTCTAAGTCAACAGAAGATCGCGCGTGCCTGCACTTCTAGTTTTCCCAAGATCGATGGTCACTTTGTTGGCCAGCTCGCTCAAATTAAATCGACGCTTTCCTGGGCCAAGCGAGTCCCAAAAATCGGGTCAAACGAGGCTTTCTCCTTCCTGTCCTACTTGCCTCGGGCCTGCTGTCACGCAGCGGCTGACGGCAAGCCCCGAAATACGGCCTTTTGTCACCTCATGAATTATTCATGAGCCACCCAATATTTTTCGACAGGGAAACCCCGGCCCCCCAAAAGCAAGAAAATATTATAAGTCTAAAAGCAGGTCGCTTCTCGGCAACTACGTCAAGCCGGCAGGCAAGGGCAGGCCGCAAAACTCACGCTGACATAGTTCTCGACAAGAAACCTGCCTTAGACTTGCCGCCTGGATCGATCTGAACTTGATGCACAACCTTCACTACGAGCGCCCAAACAGCGCTGTTGTGCTTTACAAGGCTCAGAACATCCCTCAGTTCTTCGAGGGATGCTGTTGACTTGCGGGTTTCCGGACTTATGATGTCCTTCCACCACCAGGCGGCGCAAACTTTGCTCCAAACACGGCCAATATTTTATTTACAATCCCGCAATCCCGCCATATTCTTGAACCTTCCCTCGGCTGATACGTCACTCAACGTCACAATACGGCGCCAGTCGCCCAGTCCCGCTCTGTTCAGTGCAAAAAAACATGGCCGACGCATCGTGCCAACCTGTTAAGACTGAATTTTGCTGATTTTTCGCCTGCTCAAGACGCCAGGACGGAGTAAACGAGCGCTGCAGGGCAAGGTGAGCTTCCGAAAAGCTTGTTTTCTAACGTTTTTTGCATCATTCCCACACTTTTGCGACGTTTTTAGTTGAAATTAGGCAAGGGTTGAAATTTCCACCGAAAACCCTTGAAGGGTTGGTTGGTGTTTTATCAAAACCACCCTTCTGTACCAACCCTAACATCAACCCTAGCGAAAAAGCCACGTTAGCTCAAGACCCTTGTATAATTTTGCATTTTCTGACCGGGTCGCACGTATTTAGCATCGTTACTGCAGTGATTTCCTCGTATTTATTATTTTTTGCAAGGTCACGCTCGAGTCCAAACCCTAACCCTAACATCAACCCTGGCGAAAAAGCCACGTTAGCTCAAAACCCTTGTATAATTTTGAATTTTTCTGACCGGGTCGCACGTATTTAGCATCGTTACTGCAGTGATTTCCTCGTATTTTTGCAATGTCACGCTGATCTCGCGCCCCGAGAGCCCAACGTCATCAAAAATAGCAAAAAATGACAAAAACGTGGAAAAATGGACAAATCCCGCGAAATCCCATCCCTAAACCCGTATCCCGCATCCCGTCCCGAAAGACAATGATGATCCCGTGACCCTAACCCGCGTCCCCTAACCCTAACCCGCATCGCGCGCCCAAAATCCCCAAAACAGCAAAGTTAAGGCTCATCCCGCAACCCTAACCCGTATCCCGCGACCCTGACCCGCGACCAAGCCGCGGCTAACCCGCGGTCATAGGGTTAGCTTCGAGTCAAGTTTGCTTGCGGTTAGGGTCAAGGGTTAGTTGGGAAAACTACTTCTGTGACAGCCTTTTGGCCGTCGATCCCATGTATCCGGCCCAGAGTCCAGTCCGGTTCCGGAACGGCCAAAAAAAAAAAAAAACATGGCGGCCGCTACACTTTGCCCGGTTTTTCCCTGTCAGCGCCCTTCGCTCTAAGTAAAGCACTGTCCCACTTGACTTCTACAATCCTTTTCATCGTCGCAAACGCTACAACAACCCTCTAAGTCAACAGAAGATCGCGCGTGCCTGCACTTCTAGTTTTCCCAAGATCGATGGTCACTTTGTTGGCCAGCTCGCTCAAATTAAATCGACGCTTTCCTGGGCCAAGCGAGTCCCAAAAATCGGGTCAAACGAGGCTTTCTCCTTCCTGTCCTACTTGCCTCGGGCCTGCTGTCACGCAGCGGCTGACGGCAAGCCCCGAAATACGGCCTTTTGTCACCTCATGAATTATTCATGAGCCACCCAATATTTTTCGACAGGGAAACCCCGGCCCCCCAAAAGCAAGAAAATATTATAAGTCTAAAAGCAGGTCGCTTCTCGGCAACTACGTCAAGCCGGCAGGCAAGGGCAGGCCGCAAAACTCACGCTGACATAGTTCTCGACAAGAAACCTGCCTTAGACTTGCCGCCTGGATCGATCTGAACTTGATGCACAACCTTCACTACGAGCGCCCAAACAGCGCTGTTGTGCTTTACAAGGCTCAGAACATCCCTCAGTTCTTCGAGGGATGCTGTTGACTTGCGGGTTTCCGGACTTAATGATGTCCTTCCACCACCAGGCGGCGCAAACTTTGCTCCAAACACGGCCAATATTTTATTTACAATCCCGCAATCCCGCCATATTCTTGAACCTTCCCTCGGCTGATACGTCACTCAACGTCACAATACGGCGCCAGTCGCCCAGTCCCGCTCTGTTCAGTGCAAAAAAACATGGCCGACGCATCGTGCCAACCTGTTAAGACTGAATTTTGCTGATTTTTCGCCTGCTCAAGACGCCAGGACGGAGTAAACGAGCGCTGCAGGGCAAGGTGAGCTTCCGAAAAGCTTGTTTTCTAACGTTTTTTGCATCATTCCCACACTTTTGCGACGTTTTTAGTTGAAATTAGGCAAGGGTTGAAATTTCCACCGAAAAACCCTTGAAGGGTTGGTTGGTGTTTTATCAAAACCACCCTTCTGTACCAACCCTAACATCAACCCTAGCGAAAAAGCCACGTTAGCTCAAGACCCTTGTATAATTTTGCATTTTCTGACCGGGTCGCACGTATTTAGCATCGTTACTGCAGTGATTTCCTCGTATTTATTATTTTTTGCAAGGTCACGCTCGAGTCCAAACCCTAACCCTAACATCAACCCTGGCGAAAAAGCCACGTTAGCTCAAAACCCTTGTATAATTTTGAATTTTCTGACCGGGTCGCACGTATTTAGCATCGTTACTGCAGTGATTTCCTCGTATTTTTGCAATGTCACGCTGATCTCGCGCCCCGAGAGCCCAACGTCATCAAAAATAGCAAAAAATGACAAAAACGTGGAAAAATGGACACCCGCGAAATCCCATCCCTAAACCCGTATCCCGCATCCCGTCCCGAAAGACAATGATGATCCCGTGACCCTAACCCGCGTCCCCTAACCCTAACCCGCATCGCGCGCCCAAAATCCCCAAAACAGCAAAGTTAAGGCTCATCCCGCAACCCTAACCCGTATCCCGCGACCCTGACCCGCGACCAAGCCGCGGCTAACCCGCGGTCATAGGGTTAGCTTCGAGTCAAGTTTGCTTGCGGTTAGGGTCAAGGGTTAGTTGGGAAAACTACTTCTGTGACAGCCTTTTGGCCGTCGATCCCATGTATCCGGCCCAGAGTCCAGTCCGGTTCCGGAACGGCCAAAAAAAAAAAAAAACATGGCGGCCGCTACACTTTGCCCGGTTTTTCCCTGTCAGCGCCCTTCGCTCTAAGTAAAGCACTGTCCCACTTGACTTCTACAATCCTTTCATCGTCGCAAACGCTACAACAACCCTCTAAGTCAACAGAAGATCGCGCGTGCCTGCACTTCTAGTTTTCCCAAGATCGATGGTCACTTTGTTGGCCAGCTCGCTCAAATTAAATCGACGCTTTCCTGGGCCAAGCGAGTCCCAAAAATCGGGTCAAACGAGGCTTTCTCCTTCCTGTCCTACTTGCCTCGGGCCTGCTGTCACGCAGCGGCTGACGGCAAGCCCCGAAATACGGCCTTTTGTCACCTCATGAATTATTCATGAGCCACCCAATATTTTTCGACAGGGAAACCCCGGCCCCCCAAAAGCAAGAAAATATTATAAGTCTAAAAGCAGGTCGCTTCTCGGCAACTACGTCAAGCCGGCAGGCAAGGGCAGGCCGCAAAACTCACGCTGACATAGTTCTCGACAAGAAACCTGCCTTAGACTTGCCGCCTGGATCGATCTGAACTTGATGCACAACCTTCACTACGAGCGCCCAAACAGCGCTGTTGTGCTTTACAAGGCTCAGAACATCCCTCAGTTCTTCGAGGGATGCTGTTGACTTGCGGGTTTCCGGACTTAATGATGTCCTTCCACCACCAGGCGGCGCAAACTTTGCTCCAAACACGGCCAATATTTTATTTACAATCCCGCAATCCCGCCATATTCTTGAACCTTCCCTCGGCTGATACGTCACTCAACGTCACAATACGGCGCCAGTCGCCCAGTCCCGCTCTGTTCAGTGCAAAAAAACATGGCCGACGCATCGTGCCAACCTGTTAAGACTGAATTTTGCTGATTTTTCGCCTGCTCAAGACGCCAGGACGGAGTAAACGAGCGCTGCAGGGCAAGGTGAGCTTCCGAAAAGCTTGTTTTCTAACGTTTTTTGCATCATTCCCACACTTTTGCGACGTTTTTAGTTGAAATTAGGCAAGGGTTGAAATTTCCACCGAAAACCCTTGAAGGGTTGGTTGGTGTTTTATCAAAACCACCCTTCTGTACCAACCCTAACATCAACCCTAGCGAAAAAGCCACGTTAGCTCAAGACCCTTGTATAATTTTGCATTTTCTGACCGGGTCGCACGTATTTAGCATCGTTACTGCAGTGATTTCCTCGTATTTATTATTTTTTGCAAGGTCACGCTCGAGTCCAAACCCTAACCCTAACATCAACCCTGGCGAAAAAGCCACGTTAGCTCAAAACCCTTGTATAATTTTGAATTTTCTGACCGGGTCGCACGTATTTAGCATCGTTACTGCAGTGATTTCCTCGTATTTTTGCAATGTCACGCTGATCTCGCGCCCCGAGAGCCCAACGTCATCAAAAATAGCAAAAAATGACAAAAACGTGGAAAAATGGACAAATCCCGCGAAATCCCATCCCTAAACCCGTATCCCGCATCCCGTCCCGAAAGACAATGATGATCCCGTGACCCTAACCCGCGTCCCCTAACCCTAACCCGCATCGCGCGCCCAAAATCCCCAAAACAGCAAAGTTAAGGCTCATCCCGCAACCCTAACCCGTATCCCGCGACCCTGACCCGCGACCAAGCCGCGGCTAACCCGCGGTCATAGGGTTAGCTTCGAGTCAAGTTTGCTTGCGGTTAGGGTCAAGGGTTAGTTGGGAAAACTACTTCTGTGACAGCCTTTTGGCCGTCGATCCCATGTATCCGGCCCAGAGTCCAGTCCGGTTCCGGAACGGCCAAAAAAAAAAAAAACATGGCGGCCGCTACACTTTGCCCGGTTTTTCCCTGTCAGCGCCCTTCGCTCTAAGTAAAGCACTGTCCCACTTGACTTCTACAATCCTTTCATCGTCGCAAACGCTACAACAACCCTCTAAGTCAACAGAAGATCGCGCGTGCCTGCACTTCTAGTTTTCCCAAGATCGATGGTCACTTTGTTGGCCAGCTCGCTCAAATTAAATCGACGCTTTCCTGGGCCAAGCGAGTCCCAAAAATCGGGTCAAACGAGGCTTTCTCCTTCCTGTCCTACTTGCCTCGGGCCTGCTGTCACGCAGCGGCTGACGGCAAGCCCCGAAATACGGCCTTTTGTCACCTCATGAATTATTCATGAGCCACCCAATATTTTTCGACAGGGAAACCCCGGCCCCCCAAAAGCAAGAAAATATTATAAGTCTAAAAGCAGGTCGCTTCTCGGCAACTACGTCAAGCCGGCAGGCAAGGGCAGGCCGCAAAACTCACGCTGACATAGTTCTCGACAAGAAACCTGCCTTAGACTTGCCGCCTGGATCGATCTGAACTTGATGCACAACCTTCACTACGAGCGCCCAAACAGCGCTGTTGTGCTTTACAAGGCTCAGAACATCCCTCAGTTCTTCGAGGGATGCTGTTGACTTGCGGGTTTCCGGACTTAATGATGTCCTTCCACCACCAGGCGGCGCAAACTTTGCTCCAAACACGGCCAATATTTTATTTACAATCCCGCAATCCCGCCATATTCTTGAACCTTCCCTCGGCTGATACGTCACTCAACGTCACAATACGGCGCCAGTCGCCCAGTCCCGCTCTGTTCAGTGCAAAAAAACATGGCCGACGCATCGTGCCAACCTGTTAAGACTGAATTTTGCTGATTTTTCGCCTGCTCAAGACGCCAGGACGGAGTAAACGAGCGCTGCAGGGCAAGGTGAGCTTCCGAAAAGCTTGTTTTCTAACGTTTTTTGCATCATTCCCACACTTTTGCGACGTTTTTAGTTGAAATTAGGCAAGGGTTGAAATTTCCACCGAAAACCCTTGAAGGGTTGGTTGGTGTTTTATCAAAACCACCCTTCTGTACCAACCCTAACATCAACCCTAGCGAAAAAGCCACGTTAGCTCAAGACCCTTGTATAATTTTGCATTTTCTGACCGGGTCGCACGTATTTAGCATCGTTACTGCAGTGATTTCCTCGTATTTATTATTTTTTGCAAGGTCACGCTCGAGTCCAAACCCTAACCCTAACATCAACCCTGGCGAAAAAGCCACGTTAGCTCAAAACCCTTGTATAATTTTGAATTTTCTGACCGGGTCGCACGTATTTAGCATCGTTACTGCAGTGATTTCCTCGTATTTTTGCAATGTCACGCTGATCTCGCGCCCCGAGAGCCCAACGTCATCAAAAATAGCAAAAAATGACAAAAACGTGGAAAAATGGACAAATCCCGCGAAATCCCATCCCTAAACCCGTATCCCGCATCCCGTCCCGAAAGACAATGATGATCCCGTGACCCTAACCCGCGTCCCCTAACCCTAACCCGCATCGCGCGCCCAAAATCCCCAAAACAGCAAAGTTAAGGCTCATCCCGCAACCCTAACCCGTATCCCGCGACCCTGACCCGCGACCAAGCCGCGGCTAACCCGCGGTCATAGGGTTAGCTTCGAGTCAAGTTTGCTTGCGGTTAGGGTCAAGGGTTAGTTGGGAAAACTACTTCTGTGACAGCCTTTTGGCCGTCGATCCCATGTATCCGGCCCAGAGTCCAGTCCGGTTCCGGAACGGCCAAAAAAAAAAAAAAACATGGCGGCCGCTACACTTTGCCCGGTTTTTCCCTGTCAGCGCCCTTCGCTCTAAGTAAAGCACTGTCCCACTTGACTTCTACAATCCTTTCATCGTCGCAAACGCTACAACAACCCTCTAAGTCAACAGAAGATCGCGCGTGCCTGCACTTCTAGTTTTCCCAAGATCGATGGTCACTTTGTTGGCCAGCTCGCTCAAATTAAATCGACGCTTTCCTGGGCCAAGCGAGTCCCAAAAATCGGGTCAAACGAGGCTTTCTCCTTCCTGTCCTACTTGCCTCGGGCCTGCTGTCACGCAGCGGCTGACGGCAAGCCCCGAAATACGGCCTTTTGTCACCTCATGAATTATTCATGAGCCACCCAATATTTTTCGACAGGGAAACCCCGGCCCCCCAAAAGCAAGAAAATATTATAAGTCTAAAAGCAGGTCGCTTCTCGGCAACTACGTCAAGCCGGCAGGCAAGGGCAGGCCGCAAAACTCACGCTGACATAGTTCTCGACAAGAAACCTGCCTTAGACTTGCCGCCTGGATCGATCTGAACTTGATGCACAACCTTCACTACGAGCGCCCAAACAGCGCTGTTGTGCTTTACAAGGCTCAGAACATCCCTCAGTTCTTCGAGGGATGCTGTTGACTTGCGGGTTTCCGGACTTAATGATGTCCTTCCACCACCAGGCGGCGCAAACTTTGCTCCAAACACGGCCAATATTTTATTTACAATCCCGCAATCCCGCCATATTCTTGAACCTTCCCTCGGCTGATACGTCACTCAACGTCACAATACGGCGCCAGTCGCCCAGTCCCGCTCTGTTCAGTGCAAAAAAACATGGCCGACGCATCGTGCCAACCTGTTAAGACTGAATTTTGCTGATTTTTCGCCTGCTCAAGACGCCAGGACGGAGTAAACGAGCGCTGCAGGGCAAGGTGAGCTTCCGAAAAGCTTGTTTTCTAACGTTTTTTGCATCATTCCCACACTTTTGCGACGTTTTTAGTTGAAATTAGGCAAGGGTTGAAATTTCCACCGAAAACCCTTGAAGGGTTGGTTGGTGTTTTATCAAAACCACCCTTCTGTACCAACCCTAACATCAACCCTAGCGAAAAAGCCACGTTAGCTCAAGACCCTTGTATAATTTTGCATTTTCTGACCGGGTCGCACGTATTTAGCATCGTTACTGCAGTGATTTCCTCGTATTTATTATTTTTTGCAAGGTCACGCTCGAGTCCAAACCCTAACCCTAACATCAACCCTGGCGAAAAAGCCACGTTAGCTCAAAACCCTTGTATAATTTTGAATTTTCTGACCGGGTCGCACGTATTTAGCATCGTTACTGCAGTGATTTCCTCGTATTTTTGCAATGTCACGCTGATCTCGCGCCCCGAGAGCCCAACGTCATCAAAAATAGCAAAAAATGACAAAAACGTGGAAAAATGGACAAATCCCGCGAAATCCCATCCCTAAACCCGTATCCCGCATCCCGTCCCGAAAGACAATGATGATCCCGTGACCCTAACCCGCGTCCCCTAACCCTAACCCGCATCGCGCGCCCAAAATCCCCAAAACAGCAAAGTTAAGGCTCATCCCGCAACCCTAACCCGTATCCCGCGACCCTGACCCGCGACCAAGCCGCGGCTAACCCGCGGTCATAGGGTTAGCTTCGAGTCAAGTTTGCTTGCGGTTAGGGTCAAGGGTTAGTTGGGAAAACTACTTCTGTGACAGCCTTTTGGCCGTCGATCCCATGTATCCGGCCCAGAGTCCAGTCCGGTTCCGGAACGGCCAAAAAAAAAAAAAAACATGGCGGCCGCTACACTTTGCCCGGTTTTTCCCTGTCAGCGCCCTTCGCTCTAAGTAAAGCACTGTCCCACTTGACTTCTACAATCCTTTCATCGTCGCAAACGCTACAACAACCCTCTAAGTCAACAGAAGATCGCGCGTGCCTGCACTTCTAGTTTTCCCAAGATCGATGGTCACTTTGTTGGCCAGCTCGCTCAAATTAAATCGACGCTTTCCTGGGCCAAGCGAGTCCCAAAAATCGGGTCAAACGAGGCTTTCTCCTTCCTGTCCTACTTGCCTCGGGCCTGCTGTCACGCAGCGGCTGACGGCAAGCCCCGAAATACGGCCTTTTGTCACCTCATGAATTATTCATGAGCCACCCAATATTTTTCGACAGGGAAACCCCGGCCCCCCAAAAGCAAGAAAATATTATAAGTCTAAAAGCAGGTCGCTTCTCGGCAACTACGTCAAGCCGGCAGGCAAGGGCAGGCCGCAAAACTCACGCTGACATAGTTCTCGACAAGAAACCTGCCTTAGACTTGCCGCCTGGATCGATCTGAACTTGATGCACAACCTTCACTACGAGCGCCCAAACAGCGCTGTTGTGCTTTACAAGGCTCAGAACATCCCTCAGTTCTTCGAGGGATGCTGTTGACTTGCGGGTTTCCGGACTTAATGATGTCCTTCCACCACCAGGCGGCGCAAACTTTGCTCCAAACACGGCCAATATTTTATTTACAATCCCGCAATCCCGCCATATTCTTGAACCTTCCCTCGGCTGATACGTCACTCAACGTCACAATACGGCGCCAGTCGCCCAGTCCCGCTCTGTTCAGTGCAAAAAAACATGGCCGACGCATCGTGCCAACCTGTTAAGACTGAATTTTGCTGATTTTTCGCCTGCTCAAGACGCCAGGACGGAGTAAACGAGCGCTGCAGGGCAAGGTGAGCTTCCGAAAAGCTTGTTTTCTAACGTTTTTTGCATCATTCCCACACTTTTGCGACGTTTTTAGTTGAAATTAGGCAAGGGTTGAAATTTCCACCGAAAACCCTTGAAGGGTTGGTTGGTGTTTTATCAAAACCACCCTTCTGTACCAACCCTAACATCAACCCTAGCGAAAAAGCCACGTTAGCTCAAGACCCTTGTATAATTTTGCATTTTCTGACCGGGTCGCACGTATTTAGCATCGTTACTGCAGTGATTTCCTCGTATTTATTATTTTTTGCAAGGTCACGCTCGAGTCCAAACCCTAACCCTAACATCAACCCTGGCGAAAAAGCCACGTTAGCTCAAAACCCTTGTATAATTTTGAATTTTCTGACCGGGTCGCACGTATTTAGCATCGTTACTGCAGTGATTTCCTCGTATTTTTGCAATGTCACGCTGATCTCGCGCCCCGAGAGCCCAACGTCATCAAAAATAGCAAAAAATGACAAAAACGTGGAAAAATGGACAAATCCCGCGAAATCCCATCCCTAAACCCGTATCCCGCATCCCGTCCCGAAAGACAATGATGATCCCGTGACCCTAACCCGCGTCCCCTAACCCTAACCCGCATCGCGCGCCCAAAATCCCCAAAACAGCAAAGTTAAGGCTCATCCCGCAACCCTAACCCGTATCCCGCGACCCTGACCCGCGACCAAGCCGCGGCTAACCCGCGGTCATAGGGTTAGCTTCGAGTCAAGTTTGCTTGCGGTTAGGGTCAAGGGTTAGTTGGGAAAACTACTTCTGTGACAGCCTTTTGGCCGTCGATCCCATGTATCCGGCCCAGAGTCCAGTCCGGTTCCGGAACGGCCAAAAAAAAAAAAAAACATGGCGGCCGCTACACTTTGCCCGGTTTTTCCCTGTCAGCGCCCTTCGCTCTAAGTAAAGCACTGTCCCACTTGACTTCTACAATCCTTTCATCGTCGCAAACGCTACAACAACCCTCTAAGTCAACAGAAGATCGCGCGTGCCTGCACTTCTAGTTTTCCCAAGATCGATGGTCACTTTGTTGGCCAGCTCGCTCAAATTAAATCGACGCTTTCCTGGGCCAAGCGAGTCCCAAAAATCGGGTCAAACGAGGCTTTCTCCTTCCTGTCCTACTTGCCTCGGGCCTGCTGTCACGCAGCGGCTGACGGCAAGCCCCGAAATACGGCCTTTTGTCACCTCATGAATTATTCATGAGCCACCCAATATTTTTCGACAGGGAAACCCCGGCCCCCCAAAAGCAAGAAAATATTATAAGTCTAAAAGCAGGTCGCTTCTCGGCAACTACGTCAAGCCGGCAGGCAAGGGCAGGCCGCAAAACTCACGCTGACATAGTTCTCGACAAGAAACCTGCCTTAGACTTGCCGCCTGGATCGATCTGAACTTGATGCACAACCTTCACTACGAGCGCCCAAACAGCGCTGTTGTGCTTTACAAGGCTCAGAACATCCCTCAGTTCTTCGAGGGATGCTGTTGACTTGCGGGTTTCCGGACTTAATGATGTCCTTCCACCACCAGGCGGCGCAAACTTTGCTCCAAACACGGCCAATATTTTATTTACAATCCCGCAATCCCGCCATATTCTTGAACCTTCCCTCGGCTGATACGTCACTCAACGTCACAATACGGCGCCAGTCGCCCAGTCCCGCTCTGTTCAGTGCAAAAAAACATGGCCGACGCATCGTGCCAACCTGTTAAGACTGAATTTTGCTGATTTTTCGCCTGCTCAAGACGCCAGGACGGAGTAAACGAGCGCTGCAGGGCAAGGTGAGCTTCCGAAAAGCTTGTTTTCTAACGTTTTTTGCATCATTCCCACACTTTTGCGACGTTTTTAGTTGAAATTAGGCAAGGGTTGAAATTTCCACCGAAAACCCTTGAAGGGTTGGTTGGTGTTTTATCAAAACCACCCTTCTGTACCAACCCTAACATCAACCCTAGCGAAAAAGCCACGTTAGCTCAAGACCCTTGTATAATTTTGCATTTTCTGACCGGGTCGCACGTATTTAGCATCGTTACTGCAGTGATTTCCTCGTATTTATTATTTTTTGCAAGGTCACGCTCGAGTCCAAACCCTAACCCTAACATCAACCCTGGCGAAAAAGCCACGTTAGCTCAAAACCCTTGTATAATTTTGAATTTTCTGACCGGGTCGCACGTATTTAGCATCGTTACTGCAGTGATTTCCTCGTATTTTTGCAATGTCACGCTGATCTCGCGCCCCGAGAGCCCAACGTCATCAAAAATAGCAAAAAATGACAAAAACGTGGAAAAATGGACAAATCCCGCGAAATCCCATCCCTAAACCCGTATCCCGCATCCCGTCCCGAAAGACAATGATGATCCCGTGACCCTAACCCGCGTCCCCTAACCCTAACCCGCATCGCGCGCCCAAAATCCCCAAAACAGCAAAGTTAAGGCTCATCCCGCAACCCTAACCCGTATCCCGCGACCCTGACCCGCGACCAAGCCGCGGCTAACCCGCGGTCATAGGGTTAGCTTCGAGTCAAGTTTGCTTGCGGTTAGGGTCAAGGGTTAGTTGGGAAAACTACTTCTGTGACAGCCTTTTGGCCGTCGATCCCATGTATCCGGCCCAGAGTCCAGTCCGGTTCCGGAACGGCCAAAAAAAAAAAAAAACATGGCGGCCGCTACACTTTGCCCGGTTTTTCCCTGTCAGCGCCCTTCGCTCTAAGTAAAGCACTGTCCCACTTGACTTCTACAATCCTTTCATCGTCGCAAACGCTACAACAACCCTCTAAGTCAACAGAAGATCGCGCGTGCCTGCACTTCTAGTTTTCCCAAGATCGATGGTCACTTTGTTGGCCAGCTCGCTCAAATTAAATCGACGCTTTCCTGGGCCAAGCGAGTCCCAAAAATCGGGTCAAACGAGGCTTTCTCCTTCCTGTCCTACTTGCCTCGGGCCTGCTGTCACGCAGCGGCTGACGGCAAGCCCCGAAATACGGCCTTTTGTCACCTCATGAATTATTCATGAGCCACCCAATATTTTTCGACAGGGAAACCCCGGCCCCCCAAAAGCAAGAAAATATTATAAGTCTAAAAGCAGGTCGCTTCTCGGCAACTACGTCAAGCCGGCAGGCAAGGGCAGGCCGCAAAACTCACGCTGACATAGTTCTCGACAAGAAACCTGCCTTAGACTTGCCGCCTGGATCGATCTGAACTTGATGCACAACCTTCACTACGAGCGCCCAAACAGCGCTGTTGTGCTTTACAAGGCTCAGAACATCCCTCAGTTCTTCGAGGGATGCTGTTGACTTGCGGGTTTCCGGACTTAATGATGTCCTTCCACCACCAGGCGGCGCAAACTTTGCTCCAAACACGGCCAATATTTTATTTACAATCCCGCAATCCCGCCATATTCTTGAACCTTCCCTCGGCTGATACGTCACTCAACGTCACAATACGGCGCCAGTCGCCCAGTCCCGCTCTGTTCAGTGCAAAAAAACATGGCCGACGCATCGTGCCAACCTGTTAAGACTGAATTTTGCTGATTTTTCGCCTGCTCAAGACGCCAGGACGGAGTAAACGAGCGCTGCAGGGCAAGGTGAGCTTCCGAAAAGCTTGTTTTCTAACGTTTTTTGCATCATTCCCACACTTTTGCGACGTTTTTAGTTGAAATTAGGCAAGGGTTGAAATTTCCACCGAAAACCCTTGAAGGGTTGGTTGGTGTTTTATCAAAACCACCCTTCTGTACCAACCCTAACATCAACCCTAGCGAAAAAGCCACGTTAGCTCAAGACCCTTGTATAATTTTGCATTTTCTGACCGGGTCGCACGTATTTAGCATCGTTACTGCAGTGATTTCCTCGTATTTATTATTTTTTGCAAGGTCACGCTCGAGTCCAAACCCTAACCCTAACATCAACCCTGGCGAAAAAGCCACGTTAGCTCAAAACCCTTGTATAATTTTGAATTTTCTGACCGGGTCGCACGTATTTAGCATCGTTACTGCAGTGATTTCCTCGTATTTTTGCAATGTCACGCTGATCTCGCGCCCCGAGAGCCCAACGTCATCAAAAATAGCAAAAAATGACAAAAACGTGGAAAAATGGACAAATCCCGCGAAATCCCATCCCTAAACCCGTATCCCGCATCCCGTCCCGAAAGACAATGATGATCCCGTGACCCTAACCCGCGTCCCCTAACCCTAACCCGCATCGCGCGCCCAAAATCCCCAAAACAGCAAAGTTAAGGCTCATCCCGCAACCCTAACCCGTATCCCGCGACCCTGACCCGCGACCAAGCCGCGGCTAACCCGCGGTCATAGGGTTAGCTTCGAGTCAAGTTTGCTTGCGGTTAGGGTCAAGGGTTAGTTGGGAAAACTACTTCTGTGACAGCCTTTTGGCCGTCGATCCCATGTATCCGGCCCAGAGTCCAGTCCGGTTCCGGAATGGCCAAAAAAAAAAAAAAACATGGCGGCCGCTACACTTTGCCCGGTTTTTCCCTGTCAGCGCCCTTCGCTCTAAGTAAAGCACTGTCCCACTTGACTTCTACAATCCTTTCATCGTCGCAAACGCTACAACAACCCTCTAAGTCAACAGAAGATCGCGCGTGCCTGCACTTCTAGTTTTCCCAAGATCGATGGTCACTTTGTTGGCCAGCTCGCTCAAATTAAATCGACGCTTTCCTGGGCCAAGCGAGTCCCAAAAATCGGGTCAAACGAGGCTTTCTCCTTCCTGTCCTACTTGCCTCGGGCCTGCTGTCACGCAGCGGCTGACGGCAAGCCCCGAAATACGGCCTTTTGTCACCTCATGAATTATTCATGAGCCACCCAATATTTTTCGACAGGGAAACCCCGGCCCCCCAAAAGCAAGAAAATATTATAAGTCTAAAAGCAGGTCGCTTCTCGGCAACTACGTCAAGCCGGCAGGCAAGGGCAGGCCGCAAAACTCACGCTGACATAGTTCTCGACAAGAAACCTGCCTTAGACTTGCCGCCTGGATCGATCTGAACTTGATGCACAACCTTCACTACGAGCGCCCAAACAGCGCTGTTGTGCTTTACAAGGCTCAGAACATCCCTCAGTTCTTCGAGGGATGCTGTTGACTTGCGGGTTTCCGGACTTAATGATGTCCTTCCACCACCAGGCGGCGCAAACTTTGCTCCAAACACGGCCAATATTTTATTTACAATCCCGCAATCCCGCCATATTCTTGAACCTTCCCTCGGCTGATACGTCACTCAACGTCACAATACGGCGCCAGTCGCCCAGTCCCGCTCTGTTCAGTGCAAAAAAACATGGCCGACGCATCGTGCCAACCTGTTAAGACTGAATTTTGCTGATTTTTCGCCTGCTCAAGACGCCAGGACGGAGTAAACGAGCGCTGCAGGGCAAGGTGAGCTTCCGAAAAGCTTGTTTTCTAACGTTTTTTGCATCATTCCCACACTTTTGCGACGTTTTTAGTTGAAATTAGGCAAGGGTTGAAATTTCCACCGAAAACCCTTGAAGGGTTGGTTGGTGTTTTATCAAAACCACCCTTCTGTACCAACCCTAACATCAACCCTAGCGAAAAAGCCACGTTAGCTCAAGACCCTTGTATAATTTTGCATTTTCTGACCGGGTCGCACGTATTTAGCATCGTTACTGCAGTGATTTCCTCGTATTTATTATTTTTTGCAAGGTCACGCTCGAGTCCAAACCCTAACCCTAACATCAACCCTGGCGAAAAAGCCACGTTAGCTCAAAACCCTTGTATAATTTTGAATTTTCTGACCGGGTCGCACGTATTTAGCATCGTTACTGCAGTGATTTCCTCGTATTTTTGCAATGTCACGCTGATCTCGCGCCCCGAGAGCCCAACGTCATCAAAAATAGCAAAAAATGACAAAAACGTGGAAAAATGGACAAATCCCGCGAAATCCCATCCCTAAACCCGTATCCCGCATCCCGTCCCGAAAGACAATGATGATCCCGTGACCCTAACCCGCGTCCCCTAACCCTAACCCGCATCGCGCGCCCAAAATCCCCAAAACAGCAAAGTTAAGGCTCATCCCGCAACCCTAACCCGTATCCCGCGACCCTGACCCGCGACCAAGCCGCGGCTAACCCGCGGTCATAGGGTTAGCTTCGAGTCAAGTTTGCTTGCGGTTAGGGTCAAGGGTTAGTTGGGAAAACTACTTCTGTGACAGCCTTTTGGCCGTCGATCCCATGTATCCGGCCCAGAGTCCAGTCCGGTTCCGGAACGGCCAAAAAAAAAAAAAAACATGGCGGCCGCTACACTTTGCCCGGTTTTTCCCTGTCAGCGCCCTTCGCTCTAAGTAAAGCACTGTCCCACTTGACTTCTACAATCCTTTCATCGTCGCAAACGCTACAACAACCCTCTAAGTCAACAGAAGATCGCGCGTGCCTGCACTTCTAGTTTTCCCAAGATCGATGGTCACTTTGTTGGCCAGCTCGCTCAAATTAAATCGACGCTTTCCTGGGCCAAGCGAGTCCCAAAAATCGGGTCAAACGAGGCTTTCTCCTTCCTGTCCTACTTGCCTCGGGCCTGCTGTCACGCAGCGGCTGACGGCAAGCCCCGAAATACGGCCTTTTGTCACCTCATGAATTATTCATGAGCCACCCAATATTTTTCGACAGGGAAACCCCGGCCCCCCAAAAGCAAGAAAATATTATAAGTCTAAAAGCAGGTCGCTTCTCGGCAACTACGTCAAGCCGGCAGGCAAGGGCAGGCCGCAAAACTCACGCTGACATAGTTCTCGACAAGAAACCTGCCTTAGACTTGCCGCCTGGATCGATCTGAACTTGATGCACAACCTTCACTACGAGCGCCCAAACAGCGCTGTTGTGCTTTACAAGGCTCAGAACATCCCTCAGTTCTTCGAGGGATGCTGTTGACTTGCGGGTTTCCGGACTTAATGATGTCCTTCCACCACCAGGCGGCGCAAACTTTGCTCCAAACACGGCCAATATTTTATTTACAATCCCGCAATCCCGCCATATTCTTGAACCTTCCCTCGGCTGATACGTCACTCAACGTCACAATACGGCGCCAGTCGCCCAGTCCCGCTCTGTTCAGTGCAAAAAAACATGGCCGACGCATCGTGCCAACCTGTTAAGACTGAATTTTGCTGATTTTTCGCCTGCTCAAGACGCCAGGACGGAGTAAACGAGCGCTGCAGGGCAAGGTGAGCTTCCGAAAAGCTTGTTTTCTAACGTTTTTTGCATCATTCCCACACTTTTGCGACGTTTTTAGTTGAAATTAGGCAAGGGTTGAAATTTCCACCGAAAACCCTTGAAGGGTTGGTTGGTGTTTTATCAAAACCACCCTTCTGTACCAACCCTAACATCAACCCTAGCGAAAAAGCCACGTTAGCTCAAGACCCTTGTATAATTTTGCATTTTCTGACCGGGTCGCACGTATTTAGCATCGTTACTGCAGTGATTTCCTCGTATTTATTATTTTTTGCAAGGTCACGCTCGAGTCCAAACCCTAACCCTAACATCAACCCTGGCGAAAAAGCCACGTTAGCTCAAAACCCTTGTATAATTTTGAATTTTCTGACCGGGTCGCACGTATTTAGCATCGTTACTGCAGTGATTTCCTCGTATTTTTGCAATGTCACGCTGATCTCGCGCCCCGAGAGCCCAACGTCATCAAAAATAGCAAAAAATGACAAAAACGTGGAAAAATGGACAAATCCCGCGAAATCCCATCCCTAAACCCGTATCCCGCATCCCGTCCCGAAAGACAATGATGATCCCGTGACCCTAACCCGCGTCCCCTAACCCTAACCCGCATCGCGCGCCCAAAATCCCCAAAACAGCAAAGTTAAGGCTCATCCCGCAACCCTAACCCGTATCCCGCGACCCTGACCCGCGACCAAGCCGCGGCTAACCCGCGGTCATAGGGTTAGCTTCGAGTCAAGTTTGCTTGCGGTTAGGGTCAAGGGTTAGTTGGGAAAACTACTTCTGTGACAGCCTTTTGGCCGTCGATCCCATGTATCCGGCCCAGAGTCCAGTCCGGTTCCGGAACGGCCAAAAAAAAAAAAAACATGGCGGCCGCTACACTTTGCCCGGTTTTTCCCTGTCAGCGCCCTTCGCTCTAAGTAAAGCACTGTCCCACTTGACTTCTACAATCCTTTCATCGTCGCAAACGCTACAACAACCCTCTAAGTCAACAGAAGATCGCGCGTGCCTGCACTTCTAGTTTTCCCAAGATCGATGGTCACTTTGTTGGCCAGCTCGCTCAAATTAAATCGACGCTTTCCTGGGCCAAGCGAGTCCCAAAAATCGGGTCAAACGAGGCTTTCTCCTTCCTGTCCTACTTGCCTCGGGCCTGCTGTCACGCAGCGGCTGACGGCAAGCCCCGAAATACGGCCTTTTGTCACCTCATGAATTATTCATGAGCCACCCAATATTTTTCGACAGGGAAACCCCGGCCCCCCAAAAGCAAGAAAATATTATAAGTCTAAAAGCAGGTCGCTTCTCGGCAACTACGTCAAGCCGGCAGGCAAGGGCAGGCCGCAAAACTCACGCTGACATAGTTCTCGACAAGAAACCTGCCTTAGACTTGCCGCCTGGATCGATCTGAACTTGATGCACAACCTTCACTACGAGCGCCCAAACAGCGCTGTTGTGCTTTACAAGGCTCAGAACATCCCTCAGTTCTTCGAGGGATGCTGTTGACTTGCGGGTTTCCGGACTTAATGATGTCCTTCCACCACCAGGCGGCGCAAACTTTGCTCCAAACACGGCCAATATTTTATTTACAATCCCGCAATCCCGCCATATTCTTGAACCTTCCCTCGGCTGATACGTCACTCAACGTCACAATACGGCGCCAGTCGCCCAGTCCCGCTCTGTTCAGTGCAAAAAAACATGGCCGACGCATCGTGCCAACCTGTTAAGACTGAATTTTGCTGATTTTTCGCCTGCTCAAGACGCCAGGACGGAGTAAACGAGCGCTGCAGGGCAAGGTGAGCTTCCGAAAAGCTTGTTTTCTAACGTTTTTTGCATCATTCCCACACTTTTGCGACGTTTTTAGTTGAAATTAGGCAAGGGTTGAAATTTCCACCGAAAACCCTTGAAGGGTTGGTTGGTGTTTTATCAAAACCACCCTTCTGTACCAACCCTAACATCAACCCTAGCGAAAAAGCCACGTTAGCTCAAGACCCTTGTATAATTTTGCATTTTCTGACCGGGTCGCACGTATTTAGCATCGTTACTGCAGTGATTTCCTCGTATTTATTATTTTTTGCAAGGTCACGCTCGAGTCCAAACCCTAACCCTAACATCAACCCTGGCGAAAAAGCCACGTTAGCTCAAAACCCTTGTATAATTTTGAATTTTCTGACCGGGTCGCACGTATTTAGCATCGTTACTGCAGTGATTTCCTCGTATTTTTGCAATGTCACGCTGATCTCGCGCCCCGAGAGCCCAACGTCATCAAAAATAGCAAAAAATGACAAAAACGTGGAAAAATGGACAAATCCCGCGAAATCCCATCCCTAAACCCGTATCCCGCATCCCGTCCCGAAAGACAATGATGATCCCGTGACCCTAACCCGCGTCCCCTAACCCTAACCCGCATCGCGCGCCCAAAATCCCCAAAACAGCAAAGTTAAGGCTCATCCCGCAACCCTAACCCGTATCCCGCGACCCTGACCCGCGACCAAGCCGCGGCTAACCCGCGGTCATAGGGTTAGCTTCGAGTCAAGTTTGCTTGCGGTTAGGGTCAAGGGTTAGTTGGGAAAACTACTTCTGTGACAGCCTTTTGGCCGTCGATCCCATGTATCCGGCCCAGAGTCCAGTCCGGTTCCGGAACGGCCAAAAAAAAAAAAAAACATGGCGGCCGCTACACTTTGCCCGGTTTTTCCCTGTCAGCGCCCTTCGCTCTAAGTAAAGCACTGTCCCACTTGACTTCTACAATCCTTTCATCGTCGCAAACGCTACAACAACCCTCTAAGTCAACAGAAGATCGCGCGTGCCTGCACTTCTAGTTTTCCCAAGATCGATGGTCACTTTGTTGGCCAGCTCGCTCAAATTAAATCGACGCTTTCCTGGGCCAAGCGAGTCCCAAAAATCGGGTCAAACGAGGCTTTCTCCTTCCTGTCCTACTTGCCTCGGGCCTGCTGTCACGCAGCGGCTGACGGCAAGCCCCGAAATACGGCCTTTTGTCACCTCATGAATTATTCATGAGCCACCCAATATTTTTCGACAGGGAAACCCCGGCCCCCCAAAAGCAAGAAAATATTATAAGTCTAAAAGCAGGTCGCTTCTCGGCAACTACGTCAAGCCGGCAGGCAAGGGCAGGCCGCAAAACTCACGCTGACATAGTTCTCGACAAGAAACCTGCCTTAGACTTGCCGCCTGGATCGATCTGAACTTGATGCACAACCTTCACTACGAGCGCCCAAACAGCGCTGTTGTGCTTTACAAGGCTCAGAACATCCCTCAGTTCTTCGAGGGATGCTGTTGACTTGCGGGTTTCCGGACTTAATGATGTCCTTCCACCACCAGGCGGCGCAAACTTTGCTCCAAACACGGCCAATATTTTATTTACAATCCCGCAATCCCGCCATATTCTTGAACCTTCCCTCGGCTGATACGTCACTCAACGTCACAATACGGCGCCAGTCGCCCAGTCCCGCTCTGTTCAGTGCAAAAAAACATGGCCGACGCATCGTGCCAACCTGTTAAGACTGAATTTTGCTGATTTTTCGCCTGCTCAAGACGCCAGGACGGAGTAAACGAGCGCTGCAGGGCAAGGTGAGCTTCCGAAAAGCTTGTTTTCTAACGTTTTTTGCATCATTCCCACACTTTTGCGACGTTTTTAGTTGAAATTAGGCAAGGGTTGAAATTTCCACCGAAAACCCTTGAAGGGTTGGTTGGTGTTTTATCAAAACCACCCTTCTGTACCAACCCTAACATCAACCCTAGCGAAAAAGCCACGTTAGCTCAAGACCCTTGTATAATTTTGCATTTTCTGACCGGGTCGCACGTATTTAGCATCGTTACTGCAGTGATTTCCTCGTATTTATTATTTTTTGCAAGGTCACGCTCGAGTCCAAACCCTAACCCTAACATCAACCCTGGCGAAAAAGCCACGTTAGCTCAAAACCCTTGTATAATTTTGAATTTTCTGACCGGGTCGCACGTATTTAGCATCGTTACTGCAGTGATTTCCTCGTATTTTTGCAATGTCACGCTGATCTCGCGCCCCGAGAGCCCAACGTCATCAAAAATAGCAAAAAATGACAAAAACGTGGAAAAATGGACAAATCCCGCGAAATCCCATCCCTAAACCCGTATCCCGCATCCCGTCCCGAAAGACAATGATGATCCCGTGACCCTAACCCGCGTCCCCTAACCCTAACCCGCATCGCGCGCCCAAAATCCCCAAAACAGCAAAGTTAAGGCTCATCCCGCAACCCTAACCCGTATCCCGCGACCCTGACCCGCGACCAAGCCGCGGCTAACCCGCGGTCATAGGGTTAGCTTCGAGTCAAGTTTGCTTGCGGTTAGGGTCAAGGGTTAGTTGGGAAAACTACTTCTGTGACAGCCTTTTGGCCGTCGATCCCATGTATCCGGCCCAGAGTCCAGTCCGGTTCCGGAACGGCCAAAAAAAAAAAAAAACATGGCGGCCGCTACACTTTGCCCGGTTTTTCCCTGTCAGCGCCCTTCGCTCTAAGTAAAGCACTGTCCCACTTGACTTCTACAATCCTTTCATCGTCGCAAACGCTACAACAACCCTCTAAGTCAACAGAAGATCGCGCGTGCCTGCACTTCTAGTTTTCCCAAGATCGATGGTCACTTTGTTGGCCAGCTCGCTCAAATTAAATCGACGCTTTCCTGGGCCAAGCGAGTCCCAAAAATCGGGTCAAACGAGGCTTTCTCCTTCCTGTCCTACTTGCCTCGGGCCTGCTGTCACGCAGCGGCTGACGGCAAGCCCCGAAATACGGCCTTTTGTCACCTCATGAATTATTCATGAGCCACCCAATATTTTTCGACAGGGAAACCCCGGCCCCCCAAAAGCAAGAAAATATTATAAGTCTAAAAGCAGGTCGCTTCTCGGCAACTACGTCAAGCCGGCAGGCAAGGGCAGGCCGCAAAACTCACGCTGACATAGTTCTCGACAAGAAACCTGCCTTAGACTTGCCGCCTGGATCGATCTGAACTTGATGCACAACCTTCACTACGAGCGCCCAAACAGCGCTGTTGTGCTTTACAAGGCTCAGAACATCCCTCAGTTCTTCGAGGGATGCTGTTGACTTGCGGGTTTCCGGACTTAATGATGTCCTTCCACCACCAGGCGGCGCAAACTTTGCTCCAAACACGGCCAATATTTTATTTACAATCCCGCAATCCCGCCATATTCTTGAACCTTCCCTCGGCTGATACGTCACTCAACGTCACAATACGGCGCCAGTCGCCCAGTCCCGCTCTGTTCAGTGCAAAAAAACATGGCCGACGCATCGTGCCAACCTGTTAAGACTGAATTTTGCTGATTTTTCGCCTGCTCAAGACGCCAGGACGGAGTAAACGAGCGCTGCAGGGCAAGGTGAGCTTCCGAAAAGCTTGTTTTCTAACGTTTTTTGCATCATTCCCACACTTTTGCGACGTTTTTAGTTGAAATTAGGCAAGGGTTGAAATTTCCACCGAAAACCCTTGAAGGGTTGGTTGGTGTTTTATCAAAACCACCCTTCTGTACCAACCCTAACATCAACCCTAGCGAAAAAGCCACGTTAGCTCAAGACCCTTGTATAATTTTGCATTTTCTGACCGGGTCGCACGTATTTAGCATCGTTACTGCAGTGATTTCCTCGTATTTATTATTTTTTGCAAGGTCACGCTCGAGTCCAAACCCTAACCCTAACATCAACCCTGGCGAAAAGCCACGTTAGCTCAAAACCCTTGTATAATTTTGAATTTTCTGACCGGGTCGCACGTATTTAGCATCGTTACTGCAGTGATTTCCTCGTATTTTTGCAATGTCACGCTGATCTCGCGCCCCGAGAGCCCAACGTCATCAAAAATAGCAAAAAATGACAAAAACGTGGAAAAATGGACAAATCCCGCGAAATCCCATCCCTAAACCCGTATCCCGCATCCCGTCCCGAAAGACAATGATGATCCCGTGACCCTAACCCGCGTCCCCTAACCCTAACCCGCATCGCGCGCCCAAAATCCCCAAAACAGCAAAGTTAAGGCTCATCCCGCAACCCTAACCCGTATCCCGCGACCCTGACCCGCGACCAAGCCGCGGCTAACCCGCGGTCATAGGGTTAGCTTCGAGTCAAGTTTGCTTGCGGTTAGGGTCAAGGGTTAGTTGGGAAAACTACTTCTGTGACAGCCTTTTGGCCGTCGATCCCATGTATCCGGCCCAGAGTCCAGTCCGGTTCCGGAACGGCCAAAAAAAAAAAAAAACATGGCGGCCGCTACACTTTGCCCGGTTTTTCCCTGTCAGCGCCCTTCGCTCTAAGTAAAGCACTGTCCCACTTGACTTCTACAATCCTTT
The DNA here is from genome assembly GCA_964035705.1 of Porites rus. NCBI lineage: Eukaryota > Metazoa > Cnidaria > Anthozoa > Scleractinia > Poritidae > Porites > Porites rus. The sequence continues at coordinate 15,602 of CAXIVM010000302.1, read as the reverse complement.
CATCGTCGCAAACGCTACAACAACCCTCTAAGTCAACAGAAGATCGCGCGTGCCTGCACTTCTAGTTTTCCCAAGATCGATGGTCACTTTGTTGGCCAGCTCGCTCAAATTAAATCGACGCTTTCCTGGGCCAAGCGAGTCCCAAAAATCGGGTCAAACGAGGCTTTCTCCTTCCTGTCCTACTTGCCTCGGGCCTGCTGTCACGCAGCGGCTGACGGCAAGCCCCGAAATACGGCCTTTTGTCACCTCATGAATTATTCATGAGCCACCCAATATTTTTCGACAGGGAAACCCCGGCCCCCCAAAAGCAAGAAAATATTATAAGTCTAAAAGCAGGTCGCTTCTCGGCAACTACGTCAAGCCGGCAGGCAAGGGCAGGCCGCAAAACTCACGCTGACATAGTTCTCGACAAGAAACCTGCCTTAGACTTGCCGCCTGGATCGATCTGAACTTGATGCACAACCTTCACTACGAGCGCCCAAACAGCGCTGTTGTGCTTTACAAGGCTCAGAACATCCCTCAGTTCTTCGAGGGATGCTGTTGACTTGCGGGTTTCCGGACTTAATGATGTCCTTCCACCACCAGGCGGCGCAAACTTTGCTCCAAACACGGCCAATATTTTTATTTACAATCCCGCAATCCCGCCATATTCTTGAACCTTCCCTCGGCTGATACGTCACTCAACGTCACAATACGGCGCCAGTCGCCCAGTCCCGCTCTGTTCAGTGCAAAAAAACATGGCCGACGCATCGTGCCAACCTGTTAAGACTGAATTTTGCTGATTTTTCGCCTGCTCAAGACGCCAGGACGGAGTAAACGAGCGCTGCAGGGCAAGGTGAGCTTCCGAAAAGCTTGTTTTCTAACGTTTTTTGCATCATTCCCACACTTTTGCGACGTTTTTAGTTGAAATTAGGCAAGGGTTGAAATTTCCACCGAAAACCCTTGAAGGGTTGGTTGGTGTTTTATCAAAACCACCCTTCTGTACCAACCCTAACATCAACCCTAGCGAAAAAGCCACGTTAGCTCAAGACCCTTGTATAATTTTGCATTTTCTGACCGGGTCGCACGTATTTAGCATCGTTACTGCAGTGATTTCCTCGTATTTATTATTTTTTGCAAGGTCACGCTCGAGTCCAAACCCTAACCCTAACATCAACCCTGGCGAAAAAGCCACGTTAGCTCAAAACCCTTGTATAATTTTGAATTTTCTGACCGGGTCGCACGTATTTAGCATCGTTACTGCAGTGATTTCCTCGTATTTTTGCAATGTCACGCTGATCTCGCGCCCCGAGAGCCCAACGTCATCAAAAATAGCAAAAAATGACAAAAACGTGGAAAAATGGACAAATCCCGCGAAATCCCATCCCTAAACCCGTATCCCGCATCCCGTCCCGAAAGACAATGATGATCCCGTGACCCTAACCCGCGTCCCCTAACCCTAACCCGCATCGCGCGCCCAAAATCCCCAAAACAGCAAAGTTAAGGCTCATCCCGCAACCCTAACCCGTATCCCGCGACCCTGACCCGCGACCAAGCCGCGGCTAACCCGCGGTCATAGGGTTAGCTTCGAGTCAAGTTTGCTTGCGGTTAGGGTCAAGGGTTAGTTGGGAAAACTACTTCTGTGACAGCCTTTTGGCCGTCGATCCCATGTATCCGGCCCAGAGTCCAGTCCGGTTCCGGAACGGCCAAAAAAAAAAAAAAACATGGCGGCCGCTACACTTTGCCCGGTTTTTCCCTGTCAGCGCCCTTCGCTCTAAGTAAAGCACTGTCCCACTTGACTTCTACAATCCTTTCATCGTCGCAAACGCTACAACAACCCTCTAAGTCAACAGAAGATCGCGCGTGCCTGCACTTCTAGTTTTCCCAAGATCGATGGTCACTTTGTTGGCCAGCTCGCTCAAATTAAATCGACGCTTTCCTGGGCCAAGCGAGTCCCAAAAATCGGGTCAAACGAGGCTTTCTCCTTCCTGTCCTACTTGCCTCGGGCCTGCTGTCACGCAGCGGCTGACGGCAAGCCCCGAAATACGGCCTTTTGTCACCTCATGAATTATTCATGAGCCACCCAATATTTTTCGACAGGGAAACCCCGGCCCCCCAAAAGCAAGAAAATATTATAAGTCTAAAAGCAGGTCGCTTCTCGGCAACTACGTCAAGCCGGCAGGCAAGGGCAGGCCGCAAAACTCACGCTGACATAGTTCTCGACAAGAAACCTGCCTTAGACTTGCCGCCTGGATCGATCTGAACTTGATGCACAACCTTCACTACGAGCGCCCAAACAGCGCTGTTGTGCTTTACAAGGCTCAGAACATCCCTCAGTTCTTCGAGGGATGCTGTTGACTTGCGGGTTTCCGGACTTAATGATGTCCTTCCACCACCAGGCGGCGCAAACTTTGCTCCAAACACGGCCAATATTTTATTTACAATCCCGCAATCCCGCCATATTCTTGAACCTTCCCTCGGCTGATACGTCACTCAACGTCACAATACGGCGCCAGTCGCCCAGTCCCGCTCTGTTCAGTGCAAAAAAACATGGCCGACGCATCGTGCCAATCTGTTAAGACTGAATTTTGCTGATTTTTCGCCTGCTCAAGACGCCAGGACGGAGTAAACGAGCGCTGCAGGGCAAGGTGAGCTTCCGAAAAGCTTGTTTTCTAACGTTTTTTGCATCATTCCCACACTTTTGCGACGTTTTTAGTTGAAATTAGGCAAGGGTTGAAATTTCCACCGAAAACCCTTGAAGGGTTGGTTGGTGTTTTATCAAAACCACCCTTCTGTACCAACCCTAACATCAACCCTAGCGAAAAAGCCACGTTAGCTCAAGACCCTTGTATAATTTTGCATTTTCTGACCGGGTCGCACGTATTTAGCATCGTTACTGCAGTGATTTCCTCGTATTTATTATTTTTTGCAAGGTCACGCTCGAGTCCAAACCCTAACCCTAACATCAACCCTGGCGAAAAAGCCACGTTAGCTCAAAACCCTTGTATAATTTTGAATTTTCTGACCGGGTCGCACGTATTTAGCATCGTTACTGCAGTGATTTCCTCGTATTTTTGCAATGTCACGCTGATCTCGCGCCCCGAGAGCCCAACGTCATCAAAAATAGCAAAAAATGACAAAAACGTGGAAAAATGGACAAATCCCGCGAAATCCCATCCCTAAACCCGTATCCCGCATCCCGTCCCGAAAGACAATGATGATCCCGTGACCCTAACCCGCGTCCCCTAACCCTAACCCGCATCGCGCGCCCAAAATCCCCAAAACAGCAAAGTTAAGGCTCATCCCGCAACCCTAACCCGTATCCCGCGACCCTGACCCGCGACCAAGCCGCGGCTAACCCGCGGTCATAGGGTTAGCTTCGAGTCAAGTTTGCTTGCGGTTAGGGTCAAGGGTTAGTTGGGAAAACTACTTCTGTGACAGCCTTTTGGCCGTCGATCCCATGTATCCGGCCCAGAGTCCAGTCCGGTTCCGGAACGGCCAAAAAAAAAAAAAAACATGGCGGCCGCTACACTTTGCCCGGTTTTTCCCTGTCAGCGCCCTTCGCTCTAAGTAAAGCACTGTCCCACTTGACTTCTACAATCCTTTCATCGTCGCAAACGCTACAACAACCCTCTAAGTCAACAGAAGATCGCGCGTGCCTGCACTTCTAGTTTTCCCAAGATCGATGGTCACTTTGTTGGCCAGCTCGCTCAAATTAAATCGACGCTTTCCTGGGCCAAGCGAGTCCCAAAAATCGGGTCAAACGAGGCTTTCTCCTTCCTGTCCTACTTGCCTCGGGCCTGCTGTCACGCAGCGGCTGACGGCAAGCCCCGAAATACGGCCTTTTGTCACCTCATGAATTATTCATGAGCCACCCAATATTTTTCGACAGGGAAACCCCGGCCCCCCAAAAGCAAGAAAATATTATAAGTCTAAAAGCAGGTCGCTTCTCGGCAACTACGTCAAGCCGGCAGGCAAGGGCAGGCCGCAAAACTCACGCTGACATAGTTCTCGACAAGAAACCTGCCTTAGACTTGCCGCCTGGATCGATCTGAACTTGATGCACAACCTTCACTACGAGCGCCCAAACAGCGCTGTTGTGCTTTACAAGGCTCAGAACATCCCTCAGTTCTTCGAGGGATGCTGTTGACTTGCGGGTTTCCGGACTTAATGATGTCCTTCCACCACCAGGCGGCGCAAACTTTGCTCCAAACACGGCCAATATTTTATTTACAATCCCGCAATCCCGCCATATTCTTGAACCTTCCCTCGGCTGATACGTCACTCAACGTCACAATACGGCGCCAGTCGCCCAGTCCCGCTCTGTTCAGTGCAAAAAAACATGGCCGACGCATCGTGCCAACCTGTTAAGACTGAATTTTGCTGATTTTTCGCCTGCTCAAGACGCCAGGACGGAGTAAACGAGCGCTGCAGGGCAAGGTGAGCTTCCGAAAAGCTTGTTTTCTAACGTTTTTTGCATCATTCCCACACTTTTGCGACGTTTTTAGTTGAAATTAGGCAAGGGTTGAAATTTCCACCGAAAACCCTTGAAGGGTTGGTTGGTGTTTTATCAAAACCACCCTTCTGTACCAACCCTAACATCAACCCTAGCGAAAAAGCCACGTTAGCTCAAGACCCTTGTATAATTTTGCATTTTCTGACCGGGTCGCACGTATTTAGCATCGTTACTGCAGTGATTTCCTCGTATTTATTATTTTTTGCAAGGTCACGCTCGAGTCCAAACCCTAACCCTAACATCAACCCTGGCGAAAAAGCCACGTTAGCTCAAAACCCTTGTATAATTTTGAATTTTCTGACCGGGTCGCACGTATTTAGCATCGTTACTGCAGTGATTTCCTCGTATTTTTGCAATGTCACGCTGATCTCGCGCCCCGAGAGCCCAACGTCATCAAAAATAGCAAAAAATGACAAAAACGTGGAAAAATGGACAAATCCCGCGAAATCCCATCCCTAAACCCGTATCCCGCATCCCGTCCCGAAAGACAATGATGATCCCGTGACCCTAACCCGCGTCCCCTAACCCTAACCCGCATCGCGCGCCCAAAATCCCCAAAACAGCAAAGTTAAGGCTCATCCCGCAACCCTAACCCGTATCCCGCGACCCTGACCCGCGACCAAGCCGCGGCTAACCCGCGGTCATAGGGTTAGCTTCGAGTCAAGTTTGCTTGCGGTTAGGGTCAAGGGTTAGTTGGGAAAACTACTTCTGTGACAGCCTTTTGGCCGTCGATCCCATGTATCCGGCCCAGAGTCCAGTCCGGTTCCGGAACGGCCAAAAAAAAAAAAAAACATGGCGGCCGCTACACTTTGCCCGGTTTTTCCCTGTCAGCGCCCTTCGCTCTAAGTAAAGCACTGTCCCACTTGACTTCTACAATCCTTTCATCGTCGCAAACGCTACAACAACCCTCTAAGTCAACAGAAGATCGCGCGTGCCTGCACTTCTAGTTTTCCCAAGATCGATGGTCACTTTGTTGGCCAGCTCGCTCAAATTAAATCGACGCTTTCCTGGGCCAAGCGAGTCCCAAAAATCGGGTCAAACGAGGCTTTCTCCTTCCTGTCCTACTTGCCTCGGGCCTGCTGTCACGCAGCGGCTGACGGCAAGCCCCGAAATACGGCCTTTTGTCACCTCATGAATTATTCATGAGCCACCCAATATTTTTCGACAGGGAAACCCCGGCCCCCCAAAAGCAAGAAAATATTATAAGTCTAAAAGCAGGTCGCTTCTCGGCAACTACGTCAAGCCGGCAGGCAAGGGCAGGCCGCAAAACTCACGCTGACATAGTTCTCGACAAGAAACCTGCCTTAGACTTGCCGCCTGGATCGATCTGAACTTGATGCACAACCTTCACTACGAGCGCCCAAACAGCGCTGTTGTGCTTTACAAGGCTCAGAACATCCCTCAGTTCTTCGAGGGATGCTGTTGACTTGCGGGTTTCCGGACTTAATGATGTCCTTCCACCACCAGGCGGCGCAAACTTTGCTCCAAACACGGCCAATATTTTATTTACAATCCCGCAATCCCGCCATATTCTTGAACCTTCCCTCGGCTGATACGTCACTCAACGTCACAATACGGCGCCAGTCGCCCAGTCCCGCTCTGTTCAGTGCAAAAAAACATGGCCGACGCATCGTGCCAACCTGTTAAGACTGAATTTTGCTGATTTTTCGCCTGCTCAAGACGCCAGGACGGAGTAAACGAGCGCTGCAGGGCAAGGTGAGCTTCCGAAAAGCTTGTTTTCTAACGTTTTTTGCATCATTCCCACACTTTTGCGACGTTTTTAGTTGAAATTAGGCAAGGGTTGAAATTTCCACCGAAAACCCTTGAAGGGTTGGTTGGTGTTTTATCAAAACCACCCTTCTGTACCAACCCTAACATCAACCCTAGCGAAAAAGCCACGTTAGCTCAAGACCCTTGTATAATTTTGCATTTTCTGACCGGGTCGCACGTATTTAGCATCGTTACTGCAGTGATTTCCTCGTATTTATTATTTTTTGCAAGGTCACGCTCGAGTCCAAACCCTAACCCTAACATCAACCCTGGCGAAAAAGCCACGTTAGCTCAAAACCCTTGTATAATTTTGAATTTTCTGACCGGGTCGCACGTATTTAGCATCGTTACTGCAGTGATTTCCTCGTATTTTTGCAATGTCACGCTGATCTCGCGCCCCGAGAGCCCAACGTCATCAAAAATAGCAAAAAATGACAAAAACGTGGAAAAATGGACAAATCCCGCGAAATCCCATCCCTAAACCCGTATCCCGCATCCCGTCCCGAAAGACAATGATGATCCCGTGACCCTAACCCGCGTCCCCTAACCCTAACCCGCATCGCGCGCCCAAAATCCCCAAAACAGCAAAGTTAAGGCTCATCCCGCAACCCTAACCCGTATCCCGCGACCCTGACCCGCGACCAAGCCGCGGCTAACCCGCGGTCATAGGGTTAGCTTCGAGTCAAGTTTGCTTGCGGTTAGGGTCAAGGGTTAGTTGGGAAAACTACTTCTGTGACAGCCTTTTGGCCGTCGATCCCATGTATCCGGCCCAGAGTCCAGTCCGGTTCCGGAACGGCCAAAAAAAAAAAAAAACATGGCGGCCGCTACACTTTGCCCGGTTTTTCCCTGTCAGCGCCCTTCGCTCTAAGTAAAGCACTGTCCCACTTGACTTCTACAATCCTTTCATCGTCGCAAACGCTACAACAACCCTCTAAGTCAACAGAAGATCGCGCGTGCCTGCACTTCTAGTTTTCCCAAGATCGATGGTCACTTTGTTGGCCAGCTCGCTCAAATTAAATCGACGCTTTCCTGGGCCAAGCGAGTCCCAAAAATCGGGTCAAACGAGGCTTTCTCCTTCCTGTCCTACTTGCCTCGGGCCTGCTGTCACGCAGCGGCTGACGGCAAGCCCCGAAATACGGCCTTTTGTCACCTCATGAATTATTCATGAGCCACCCAATATTTTTCGACAGGGAAACCCCGGCCCCCCAAAAGCAAGAAAATATTATAAGTCTAAAAGCAGGTCGCTTCTCGGCAACTACGTCAAGCCGGCAGGCAAGGGCAGGCCGCAAAACTCACGCTGACATAGTTCTCGACAAGAAACCTGCCTTAGACTTGCCGCCTGGATCGATCTGAACTTGATGCACAACCTTCACTACGAGCGCCCAAACAGCGCTGTTGTGCTTTACAAGGCTCAGAACATCCCTCAGTTCTTCGAGGGATGCTGTTGACTTGCGGGTTTCCGGACTTAATGATGTCCTTCCACCACCAGGCGGCGCAAACTTTGCTCCAAACACGGCCAATATTTTATTTACAATCCCGCAATCCCGCCATATTCTTGAACCTTCCCTCGGCTGATACGTCACTCAACGTCACAATACGGCGCCAGTCGCCCAGTCCCGCTCTGTTCAGTGCAAAAAAACATGGCCGACGCATCGTGCCAACCTGTTAAGACTGAATTTTGCTGATTTTTCGCCTGCTCAAGACGCCAGGACGGAGTAAACAGCGCTGCAGGGCAAGGTGAGCTTCCGAAAAGCTTGTTTTCTAACGTTTTTTGCATCATTCCCACACTTTTGCGACGTTTTTAGTTGAAATTAGGCAAGGGTTGAAATTTCCACCGAACCCTTGAAGGGTTGGTTGGTGTTTTATCAAAACCACCCTTCTGTACCAACCCTAACATCAACCCTAGCGAAAAAGCCACGTTAGCTCAAGACCCTTGTATAATTTTGCATTTTCTGACCGGGTCGCACGTATTTAGCATCGTTACTGCAGTGATTTCCTCGTATTTATTATTTTTTGCAAGGTCACGCTCGAGTCCAAACCCTAACCCTAACATCAACCCTGGCGAAAAAGCCACGTTAGCTCAAAACCCTTGTATAATTTTGAATTTTCTGACCGGGTCGCACGTATTTAGCATCGTTACTGCAGTGATTTCCTCGTATTTTTGCAATGTCACGCTGATCTCGCGCCCCGAGAGCCCAACGTCATCAAAAATAGCAAAAAATGACAAAAACGTGGAAAAATGGACAAATCCCGCGAAATCCCATCCCTAAACCCGTATCCCGCATCCCGTCCCGAAAGACAATGATGATCCCGTGACCCTAACCCGCGTCCCCTAACCCTAACCCGCATCGCGCGCCCAAAATCCCCAAAACAGCAAAGTTAAGGCTCATCCCGCAACCCTAACCCGTATCCCGCGACCCTGACCCGCGACCAAGCCGCGGCTAACCCGCGGTCATAGGGTTAGCTTCGAGTCAAGTTTGCTTGCGGTTAGGGTCAAGGGTTAGTTGGGAAAACTACTTCTGTGACAGCCTTTTGGCCGTCGATCCCATGTATCCGGCCCAGAGTCCAGTCCGGTTCCGGAACGGCCAAAAAAAAAAAAAAACATGGCGGCCGCTACACTTTGCCCGGTTTTTCCCTGTCAGCGCCCTTCGCTCTAAGTAAAGCACTGTCCCACTTGACTTCTACAATCCTTTCATCGTCGCAAACGCTACAACAACCCTCTAAGTCAACAGAAGATCGCGCGTGCCTGCACTTCTAGTTTTCCCAAGATCGATGGTCCTTTGTTGGCCAGCTCGCTCAAATTAAATCGACGCTTTCCTGGGCCAAGCGAGTCCCAAAAATCGGGTCAAACGAGGCTTTCTCCTTCCTGTCCTACTTGCCTCGGGCCTGCTGTCACGCAGCGGCTGACGGCAAGCCCCGAAATACGGCCTTTTGTCACCTCATGAATTATTCATGAGCCACCCAATATTTTTCGACAGGGAAACCCCGGCCCCCCAAAAGCAAGAAAATATTATAAGTCTAAAAGCAGGTCGCTTCTCGGCAACTACGTCAAGCCGGCAGGCAAGGGCAGGCCGCAAAACTCACGCTGACATAGTTCTCGACAAGAAACCTGCCTTAGACTTGCCGCCTGGATCGATCTGAACTTGATGCACAACCTTCACTACGAGCGCCCAAACAGCGCTGTTGTGCTTTACAAGGCTCAGAACATCCCTCAGTTCTTCGAGGGATGCTGTTGACTTGCGGGTTTCCGGACTTAATGATGTCCTTCCACCACCAGGCGGCGCAAACTTTGCTCCAAACACGGCCAATATTTTATTTACAATCCCGCAATCCCGCCATATTCTTGAACCTTCCCTCGGCTGATACGTCACTCAACGTCACAATACGGCGCCAGTCGCCCAGTCCCGCTCTGTTCAGTGCAAAAAAACATGGCCGACGCATCGTGCCAACCTGTTAAGACTGAATTTTGCTGATTTTTCGCCTGCTCAAGACGCCAGGACGGAGTAAACGAGCGCTGCAGGGCAAGGTGAGCTTCCGAAAAGCTTGTTTTCTAACGTTTTTTGCATCATTCCCACACTTTTGCGACGTTTTTAGTTGAAATTAGGCAAGGGTTGAAATTTCCACCGAAAACCCTTGAAGGGTTGGTTGGTGTTTTATCAAAACCACCCTTCTGTACCAACCCTAACATCAACCCTAGCGAAAAAGCCACGTTAGCTCAAGACCCTTGTATAATTTTGCATTTTCTGACCGGGTCGCACGTATTTAGCATCGTTACTGCAGTGATTTCCTCGTATTTATTATTTTTTGCAAGGTCACGCTCGAGTCCAAACCCTAACCCTAACATCAACCCTGGCGAAAAAGCCACGTTAGCTCAAAACCCTTGTATAATTTTGAATTTTCTGACCGGGTCGCACGTATTTAGCATCGTTACTGCAGTGATTTCCTCGTATTTTTGCAATGTCACGCTGATCTCGCGCCCCGAGAGCCCAACGTCATCAAAAATAGCAAAAAATGACAAAAACGTGGAAAAATGGACAAATCCCGCGAAATCCCATCCCTAAACCCGTATCCCGCATCCCGTCCCGAAAGACAATGATGATCCCGTGACCCTAACCCGCGTCCCCTAACCCTAACCCGCATCGCGCGCCCAAAATCCCCAAAACAGCAAAGTTAAGGCTCATCCCGCAACCCTAACCCGTATCCCGCGACCCTGACCCGCGACCAAGCCGCGGCTAACCCGCGGTCATAGGGTTAGCTTCGAGTCAAGTTTGCTTGCGGTTAGGGTCAAGGGTTAGTTGGGAAAACTACTTCTGTGACAGCCTTTTGGCCGTCGATCCCATGTATCCGGCCCAGAGTCCAGTCCGGTTCCGGAACGGCCAAAAAAAAAAAAAAACATGGCGGCCGCTACACTTTGCCCGGTTTTTCCCTGTCAGCGCCCTTCGCTCTAAGTAAAGCACTGTCCCACTTGACTTCTACAATCCTTTCATCGTCGCAAACGCTACAACAACCCTCTAAGTCAACAGAAGATCGCGCGTGCCTGCACTTCTAGTTTTCCCAAGATCGATGGTCACTTTGTTGGCCAGCTCGCTCAAATTAAATCGACGCTTTCCTGGGCCAAGCGAGTCCCAAAAATCGGGTCAAACGAGGCTTTCTCCTTCCTGTCCTACTTGCCTCGGGCCTGCTGTCACGCAGCGGCTGACGGCAAGCCCCGAAATACGGCCTTTTGTCACCTCATGAATTATTCATGAGCCACCCAATATTTTTCGACAGGGAAACCCCGGCCCCCCAAAAGCAAGAAAATATTATAAGTCTAAAAGCAGGTCGCTTCTCGGCAACTACGTCAAGCCGGCAGGCAAGGGCAGGCCGCAAAACTCACGCTGACATAGTTCTCGACAAGAAACCTGCCTTAGACTTGCCGCCTGGATCGATCTGAACTTGATGCACAACCTTCACTACGAGCGCCCAAACAGCGCTGTTGTGCTTTACAAGGCTCAGAACATCCCTCAGTTCTTCGAGGGATGCTGTTGACTTGCGGGTTTCCGGACTTAATGATGTCCTTCCACCACCAGGCGGCGCAAACTTTGCTCCAAACACGGCCAATATTTTATTTACAATCCCGCAATCCCGCCATATTCTTGAACCTTCCCTCGGCTGATACGTCACTCAACGTCACAATACGGCGCCAGTCGCCCAGTCCCGCTCTGTTCAGTGCAAAAAAACATGGCCGACGCATCGTGTGCCAACCTGTTAAGACTGAATTTTGCTGATTTTTCGCCTGCTCAAGACGCCAGGACGGAGTAAACGAGCGCTGCAGGGCAAGGTGAGCTTCCGAAAAGCTTGTTTTCTAACGTTTTTTGCATCATTCCCACACTTTTGCGACGTTTTTAGTTGAAATTAGGCAAGGGTTGAAATTTCCACCGAAAACCCTTGAAGGGTTGGTTGGTGTTTTATCAAAACCACCCTTCTGTACCAACCCTAACATCAACCCTAGCGAAAAAGCCACGTTAGCTCAAGACCCTTGTATAATTTTGCATTTTCTGACCGGGTCGCACGTATTTAGCATCGTTACTGCAGTGATTTCCTCGTATTTATTATTTTTTGCAAGGTCACGCTCGAGTCCAAACCCTAACCCTAACATCAACCCTGGCGAAAAAGCCACGTTAGCTCAAAACCCTTGTATAATTTTGAATTTTCTGACCGGGTCGCACGTATTTAGCATCGTTACTGCAGTGATTTCCTCGTATTTTTGCAATGTCACGCTGATCTCGCGCCCCGAGAGCCCAACGTCATCAAAAATAGCAAAAAATGACAAAAACGTGGAAAAATGGACAAATCCCGCGAAATCCCATCCCTAAACCCGTATCCCGCATCCCGTCCCGAAAGACAATGATGATCCCGTGACCCTAACCCGCGTCCCCTAACCCTAACCCGCATCGCGCGCCCAAAATCCCCAAAACAGCAAAGTTAAGGCTCATCCCGCAACCCTAACCCGTATCCCGCGACCCTGACCCGCGACCAAGCCGCGGCTAACCCGCGGTCATAGGGTTAGCTTCGAGTCAAGTTTGCTTGCGGTTAGGGTCAAGGGTTAGTTGGGAAAACTACTTCTGTGACAGCCTTTTGGCCGTCGATCCCATGTATCCGGCCCAGAGTCCAGTCCGGTTCCGGAACGGCCAAAAAAAAAAAAAAAACATGGCGGCCGCTACACTTTGCCCGGTTTTTCCCTGTCAGCGCCCTTCGCTCTAAGTAAAGCACTGTCCCACTTGACTTCTACAATCCTTTCATCGTCGCAAACGCTACAACAACCCTCTAAGTCAACAGAAGATCGCGCGTGCCTGCACTTCTAGTTTTCCCAAGATCGATGGTCACTTTGTTGGCCAGCTCGCTCAAATTAAATCGACGCTTTCCTGGGCCAAGCGAGTCCCAAAAATCGGGTCAAACGAGGCTTTCTCCTTCCTGTCCTACTTGCCTCGGGCCTGCTGTCACGCAGCGGCTGACGGCAAGCCCCGAAATACGGCCTTTTGTCACCTCATGAATTATTCATGAGCCACCCAATATTTTTCGACAGGGAAACCCCGGCCCCCCAAAAGCAAGAAAATATTATAAGTCTAAAAGCAGGTCGCTTCTCGGCAACTACGTCAAGCCGGCAGGCAAGGGCAGGCCGCAAAACTCACGCTGACATAGTTCTCGACAAGAAACCTGCCTTAGACTTGCCGCCTGGATCGATCTGAACTTGATGCACAACCTTCACTACGAGCGCCCAAACAGCGCTGTTGTGCTTTACAAGGCTCAGAACATCCCTCAGTTTCTTCGAGGGATGCTGTTGACTTGCGGGTTTCCGGACTTAATGATGTCCTTCCACCACCAGGCGGCGCAAACTTTGCTCCAAACACGGCCAATATTTTATTTACAATCCCGCAATCCCGCCATATTCTTGAACCTTCCCTCGGCTGATACGTCACTCAACGTCACAATACGGCGCCAGTCGCCCAGTCCCGCTCTGTTCAGTGCAAAAAAAACATGGCCGACGCATCGTGCCAACCTGTTAAGACTGAATTTTGCTGATTTTTCGCCTGCTCAAGACGCCAGGACGGAGTAAACGAGCGCTGCAGGGCAAGGTGAGCTTCCGAAAAGCTTGTTTTCTAACGTTTTTTGCATCATTCCCACACTTTTGCGACGTTTTTAGTTGAAATTAGGCAAGGGTTGAAATTTCCACCGAAAACCCTTGAAGGGTTGGTTGGTGTTTTATCAAAACCACCCTTCTGTACCAACCCTAACATCAACCCTAGCGAAAAAGCCACGTTAGCTCAAGACCCTTGTATAATTTTGCATTTTCTGACCGGGTCGCACGTATTTAGCATCGTTACTGCAGTGATTTCCTCGTATTTATTATTTTTTGCAAGGTCACGCTCGAGTCCAAACCCTAACCCTAACATCAACCCTGGCGAAAAAGCCACGTTAGCTCAAAACCCTTGTATAATTTTGAATTTTCTGACCGGGTCGCACGTATTTAGCATCGTTACTGCAGTGATTTCCTCGTATTTTTGCAATGTCACGCTGATCTCGCGCCCCGAGAGCCCAACGTCATCAAAAATAGCAAAAAATGACAAAAACGTGGAAAAATGGACAAATCCCGCGAAATCCCATCCCTAAACCCGTATCCCGCATCCCGTCCCGAAAGACAATGATGATCCCGTGACCCTAACCCGCGTCCCCTAACCCTAACCCGCATCGCGCGCCCAAAATCCCCAAAACAGCAAAGTTAAGGCTCATCCCGCAACCCTAACCCGTATCCCGCGACCCTGACCCGCGACCAAGCCGCGGCTAACCCGCGGTCATAGGGTTAGCTTCGAGTCAAGTTTGCTTGCGGTTAGGGTCAAGGGTTAGTTGGGAAAACTACTTCTGTGACAGCCTTTTGGCCGTCGATCCCATGTATCCGGCCCAGAGTCCAGTCCGGTTCCGGAACGGCCAAAAAAAAAAAAAAAACATGGCGGCCGCTACACTTTGCCCGGTTTTTCCCTGTCAGCGCCCTTCGCTCTAAGTAAAGCACTGTCCCACTTGACTTCTACAATCCTTTCATCGTCGCAAACGCTACAACAACCCTCTAAGTCAACAGAAGATCGCGCGTGCCTGCACTTCTAGTTTTCCCAAGATCGATGGTCACTTTGTTGGCCAGCTCGCTCAAATTAAATCGACGCTTTCCTGGGCCAAGCGAGTCCCAAAAATCGGGTCAAACGAGGCTTTCTCCTTCCTGTCCTACTTGCCTCGGGCCTGCTGTCACGCAGCGGCTGACGGCAAGCCCCGAAATACGGCCTTTTGTCACCTCATGAATTATTCATGAGCCACCCAATATTTTTCGACAGGGAAACCCCGGCCCCCCAAAAGCAAGAAAATATTATAAGTCTAAAAGCAGGTCGCTTCTCGGCAACTACGTCAAGCCGGCAGGCAAGGGCAGGCCGCAAAACTCACGCTGACATAGTTCTCGACAAGAAACCTGCCTTAGACTTGCCGCCTGGATCGATCTGAACTTGATGCACAACCTTCACTACGAGCGCCCAAACAGCGCTGTTGTGCTTTACAAGGCTCAGAACATCCCTCAGTTCTTCGAGGGATGCTGTTGACTTGCGGGTTTCCGGACTTAATGATGTCCTTCCACCACCAGGCGGCGCAAACTTTGCTCCAAACACGGCCAATATTTTATTTACAATCCCGCAATCCCGCCATATTCTTGAACCTTCCCTCGGCTGATACGTCACTCAACGTCACAATACGGCGCCAGTCGCCCAGTCCCGCTCTGTTCAGTGCAAAAAAACATGGCCGACGCATCGTGCCAACCTGTTAAGACTGAATTTTGCTGATTTTTCGCCTGCTCAAGACGCCAGGACGGAGTAAACGAGCGCTGCAGGGCAAGGTGAGCTTCCGAAAAGCTTGTTTTCTAACGTTTTTTGCATCATTCCCACACTTTTGCGACGTTTTTAGTTGAAATTAGGCAAGGGTTGAAATTTCCACCGAAAACCCTTGAAGGGTTGGTTGGTGTTTTATCAAAACCACCCTTCTGTACCAACCCTAACATCAACCCTAGCGAAAAAGCCACGTTAGCTCAAGACCCTTGTATAATTTTGCATTTTCTGACCGGGTCGCACGTATTTAGCATCGTTACTGCAGTGATTTCCTCGTATTTATTATTTTTTGCAAGGTCACGCTCGAGTCCAAACCCTAACCCTAACATCAACCCTGGCGAAAAAGCCACGTTAGCTCAAAACCCTTGTATAATTTTGAATTTTCTGACCGGGTCGCACGTATTTAGCATCGTTACTGCAGTGATTTCCTCGTATTTTTG
>CAXIVM010000301.1:0-17699 GCA_964035705.1 Porites rus | reverse complement strand
GGTCATCGATCGTCAGATATCAGCTGAGTCTTGCCATGTTCCAACAGGTCTTGAGAGCCAAACAAGTCTCTGTAGCTGCTAATCCATTTGCTGTACATGTGCCACACCTTGCTGTATAAGTGAAACATCTCAAAAATCAGTAGCCTCCGGAAATGCTGGCACAAATCTCAAGCTAGACTTGGGATCCACAATCTCACGAGTCACATGTCTTGAATCAAAGTTGTAAGACTCAAGAACTCAGGCTCCAGCCACAGTTTCAGATGTAGGGCGTACCTTTGCATGACAGCGTGTGAGTGTGTCCGCACATCACAGCACATTGGTCAACTAACAGGTTTGGCAAGGATGATGAATGAAGCAATCAACCAAGTTTCAATTGCTGAGTGTTTCAAGCTGGATGAATTTCCTCAGCTCAAGCGTTTGCAATAGCACGCTCAAATGCTAAGAAGAAGTCAAATTGCTTGCAAAATGACAAGAGAGCAGGGAAAGTTCAAGTTTGTGCCAAGCGTGGTTAAAAAAAAAAAACTTTCTCTACTGTGGAACAAGTGGTCGTAAAAATCTTGCTCCAGGACAGGAGGCAAAAGCTAAAGCAGTCTGGAGCCTGTGCAGGTTAAAGGGTCAAGGATTGGGAGTGGGAATCCATTCAAAGACAGGTTGCTGGGACAGCCTTCGCGGACTCAGAAAACCACAACCCGATTGCATGATGATGCCATGGTAGGAAGTAGCTTTTGCAGGGGTGACTGAGTTGGCAACAGCCAATGGGGACCTCCTTTCCTTGTGCATTGCGAGGGCGCAACTGAGGGGGTATATTGGTAAGGGAGTCACGCAGATTGGACAAGGTAGTCTGGACGAGGACTCCAGGGGTCACTATGTCAAGTGCCAAGCAAACTCTGAACAAAAACAGCTGGAAAGACATGAAGGGAGGTCTTGCGGGGGAAAGCAAGATATTCTGTTGATAGTATGCTCCACCAAACACTCGTCGAATGCGAATGCAAAAGCACAAGGAAAAAGAAAGGAAAGGGAAAGAACTGGCGCAGAAACACAAAGAGGATCAGGTGCGCAAAGGCAACGCAAGCAACATGTGTTGAAGCGCGATACAGTGAAACTGCCAACACCTCATATTAGTTTGTGAAACTTTAGATCTAAAAAACCACTGTCAATATGAGCGACAACATTGTGGATAAGTTCCTAGATGCACGCCTTTTCATCTACACATCTGGTTCTCTGAACATGCAAAAGTCAACTGCCTCAAAAAGGAAGAACAGCATCCAAAGCGCTGAAACCTTACTCGTTCTGTGCCATCTAGTCCTTTTGAGAGTGTAGCAAGGGCGGCCTCATTTTCCGCGCAAACAACCAAATGCGGATGGCCTTGGGTGAGTGGCGGCTGCCCGTGCACGTTAGTTAGTGTATGAAGGTGACATGATCAACCCCAATCTCAAGATGCGCAAATGATGCATACCTTTCGCCCACCTCCTTCGCCTCATTTGAAGAAGACGTTCCTTTCATAATATGTGTCTACACCCACTTGATACCACTTCACTGAAATCTCGATGATAAGTGGACGCAAGGATTGGGATTTGACCTCAACGAGCGCAGCGCGGTAAAGAAATCGCCAGTGTGCTTCCGCTGGCTTTCGTCCTCTGCTTGGCCTCAAGTCCACATATTCGCTGACAAACAGATTTGTGGAAAAGCGTTACCTCGTGTAAGTTGGAGACATGCACTTGAAATTGCATGCTTGTTAACCGATAAAGTTGTAGATGGATCAATCAGAGACTCGCGTCCAGCTTGGGAAATTAATGGAAATGCTCACATGGGCCAGTCCCAGCCACTGTCCGAACTGAAGAAACCCCACGTGTTCCAACATATCTGAGGTTTTCTCTCTGTTGATTCCCACAAAACCTCACATCGTCCACAAATGCTGCCACATCTGAGGCGTCAGCTGGTGCAGGACCTGCAAGATACTTTCCCTGCAACCGAATTCAATACTTAAACTTGGTTCCTTTCCTCCCCAGGTTTCTTTGCCCTGACAGCTTCGCTCGCGCAGTCGCGCCTCACCAAAGAGGAAGGAGCAGCAGAAGCTCAGACACTGAAGTGCTGGCCATCCCTGCGACAGTAGAGACGTCCAAAGGCTGAATGGATCAAGAGTTCCTTCATCTTCAGCCGAAGATCGTAGCCGAAAACGATTTCGGATCGACGTCTTCCCAACTACTGTATATCCCGGTATTTTTGAACGTGCGGAGCGAATCACTGGCAGCTTTCGAATAAATGACCCCATGACAAGTAGACAGGACACTGAAAAAATATGAACTTCCATCACCGAATTAAATATGAACTTCCATCACCGAATTAAATTCAATGACCGATTCCAACGAGTCCTTGATCTTGACCGAGCCATTGATGACTCAAACCGACCTGAGACCAACGGCCATTGACTCAGCAACCACCGAACCACCCCAAATGTTCTGTCAGATATGTCGAACTGCATTCCGCACCGAACTGCAGAAGTCTTGAACCTCAGACTGAAGAGATGGTAAAAGTCATGTGAAAAGAGTGAAACAGCTTCTTCATGTGTGAGACCAAACGTTCGAGCATCGCACCAAAACCGTTCTCCTTGCAGTAGCAAGACTGCAAGTTCAACCCCGCACTACTGCAAAATCCCAAGCTCTTTCCCAATGCAAAACTTTCGTAAGATTGCAAACACATCCGTTTCGCCTTCTCGTTTGGTGGGGGTCTTCGCATGCTTCTCACCACCACACAAAACACAACCCAAGTTCTCTTTATGGACTTGGAAGGGAGATTACCTGCAATTGATCTCCAGTCTGAGAATATTACAGCTGATTGGACCTCCATCCTTTCTGCTGTGAAAACAAGGCACAACTCTCCACCAATAGTCCAGTCAAACACCCACCAGCGGCGCCATGAGGCAGGCTGCCAACAGCTGGGCGGTGTTTTTAATCAAAACCAAGTCGTTTGAAGTGGCTTTTTCCCACCCAGCGACATTCCAAATGAATGAAGAGGCCCCAGGCTGTACAGGTCGCATATTGGTTGGAACCATTTTGTGGGGCCTGAGCGGAAATAGGTTTTGGGATGTTTTGGGCTCTTCTGATGTGCAGGACCACGTTGCGGGAAATAATACACATGTCGAACCTAAGCCAAGGGTCAGTACTGCAAGAGTTCGGACACAAAAGAGAATATTAATGAAACATGAGGGACATATCATATCTAATTCACCAATTGACCCTTGTCCATCCTTTTTACACTCACCCCCACAGGCTCTTTGGCAAAAAAATGTGACCTCCATTTTCCATTGACCAGGCGAAGGTTCTGGGACCCATGTGGCATGGGCAGTGGGCATGTCCACCAAAATAACCATCGGAACGCTGGCCACCACTTTGTTGGGCTGAGCTACTCTGGAAGCCACCTCTCTGGCGGATCTTTCGTTATCTACACCTTGGAAGACTCACATGGAACCGGCAAATGGAGTGTTCAGGTTCCATGTTAATCTTCCACAATTTGGCACAAAATTTATCAACTTTCCCGTAAGAGGAGACCTCATAATATCTCATAATTCAAGTTGGATGAGCTCAGACCCCAGCCAAAGCAGCAAAGCACCCACGGGCCAACCTCTTGTTTGATCCTTGCCATTCGAAAAAGGAAGCGCATCAAACACCATGTCCGCAACTTTGGCGGATGCTTTTTGTTGCGGGACCAGTCGTGGTTTGTTGCGTGCTCGGCCGATCGATGGAGTGTTCGGTGGGTGGGTTTGACGGGTTGCAGCTGTTGACGTCCAAGCACTAGTGCAGACCTACACAGTGTCTGAAGATTCTGGGCAAAGCGCTGAACACGATGATGACACATAGTCTGCGAGTGAATTGAACTTCACCACGCAAAAACAGCCCTGTGGCCTCAAAGGTGGCTCTTAAAGAAACTGAGCTCGATAGGGTTGAGAAACAGCATAGTTGATTGATGGTTCGGTCCCAGGACAATTTAATTCTTCCCATGTTGAAACCAGGATGAAAATATTTGTTGCAGCCCCTCAGCTGCGGCACAAGATTTTCTCAGGACACAGGGGCTCGTCTTAGCCATTTTGGCCACCACCTGAGTTAGTCCCAGGGTGGGAGAGGATTATGGGTGTGAAGCGATCCCTTGAGATGGATGGCCACGACACCGCGACGGGATCGGCAACAATCTCGTGTGACACACTAACATGTTGCAGCCCCTCAGCTGCGGCACAAGATTTTCTCAGGACACAGGGGCTCGTCTTAGCCATTTTGGCCACCACCTGAGTTAGTCCCAAATCATGGAAATTTTACCAGGAGTGACTGAGCACGACTCGGATCCAAAAACACACCATGTGAACAAGGGGTTGGGAAGAAAAGGGGGGTGCTGTTGTTATTTGTAAGCTGCTGCTGTTGCTGCTGCTGGTATAGTTGACCTGCGTCAGAGTCATGACATTGACGGGATCACAATGTACGACGACACCAGTGCATGTGCGAGACCATGACAAAGACGATGTGGGTATGGTTGAGCATGACGAGTCATCGGGATCCCGCATTTGTGTGAACCAGTGAGCTGCACATGCCTACGACCAGTGCGAGAGCAGCATCCATGCGTTCCAACACATTGCTTGTCAATCCGCCCCAAGTCAACAGGATCTATATTTCCAAATAGGAAACGAGTCCTTTTTCTCCAAGGTGTCCCAAACATACAAAAATCACAAACAATATCGTGTACGTGTTCGCTCTTCATCAACTGTTGAAGAGGAGGCAAATACCACACTTTTGAGGTGTAGGGGTTCTCAAGTATCCAAGGCAGTCTCCATGAATCAAGCCATGAAATAATCTTGAGGGTAGACCGTATGCAGCAATTACCAACACGTATCTTGTCTTGTTCATGAGGAGGAAGGTCAGGGAGGCCCCAAGGAAAAAGTTTGCTTCTGATAACCATGGTTCTGTCTCGTGCCACACTGAAGGATGAACATGGAGGCGCCAGCATAGCTGCAATGATACGACCTTTGTCGATGTCAAACTTTACACTCTGCAGCACAGCTGGACGGGTGAGATCAGCATCAGGCCCCGTGAGGATTTCCCACTCTCTACATGTGAAGCCAGCACGTCTGACTGCCCGTGCAACTCTTCCAGAACCAGCAAAAAAGTCTGCCACATACTGACCCTTCACTCCCCACTTGGGAGTGGAATGTGGGGGTAATCGAGGCCGAGTACGATTTCTCGCAAAAAACGCTCTGCCGACCTGCAAGCCATCTGGGTTGAAGGGGATAGGAGGTTCCAACTTGCTGCCAGCCTCCCTCCCTTCTCGTACCGAGTCACACTCTTCCGGCTTGCCCAGTTTCCGCGCTTGCGAATCTCCTCGAGAGTCCTCAGTTTTGCAGCATAGTCTATGCTTGGTCCCGAATGTCTGGCTTGGTACGGAACAACTTCGACTTTCAAGTCCTTGGCGCATTGATTGAACACTTCCAGGTATTCCGGGTACGTGAAAGTCCAGACAGGAGCCAAAGGAGGTCCCTTGGCTAGACGTCGCAGCACCGGCTCTATGAAGTCCAGAAAGGGTGAATCCAGAAGCACCGCATCGTCTTTCGTCCCAGTCTTTGATATGTCTGAAGTCTCTGTCAACGAAGTGAGGATGCTCCATGTTCCCGTGACTCCAGACGTCGGAGGCACGAGTCCCATCTTCTTCAACTTCAAGAGGGTGCTGGGCCTGTGGTACGTAGACAGTTGCAGGAGGTTGAACACTCCCTTCTGCAGGTGTCCACGAGCAATCATTCTCCATGCGATGCCGCACCACAAGGGCAGAGGGTATGCCAATCGAGACCTCGATGGGCATAGTTTCCTCCAACCTTTCAGAGCTCTCCATGCATGAGGGATCTTGCGGAAGCCATTCTTTCCAAACTCCGGGTGGCGATCCAAGAGCGCCGCCAAAGCATAGTCTCCCACATGACTTCCTTCTCCTTCCGTGAACTTCATCTCGAAGTATTTCACCAGGCCTGTATCCACCTGCTGATCCACTGAAAAGTTGAAGCCGTTCGACTGCAGAAAGGTCATGAGAGCTGACAGGCTTCTGTTGTATCTCTCTCTGACTCTCTTGGTGATTGCCGCCGCTTCCAAAAAACTCATTCCGGTTCCAAGTTGGGCATCCACCAAGTGCTGCAGCGGCTTTCTTGGCCGCTTTTCTAAAGAACGCTTCTTCTTTCCTTTTGGCTCTTCCTTGAGCTCTGACATAGTGCTCGAAGTCTCTGTCTCGAGCTCCTCCTTGTCTTCTCGTTGCCGGCGAGGTTCCAGACTTGACAGTTTCTGCAAGGCTGATTCGGTGAGGGGCAGTGTCAAACCCTTCACCTTCTTCTCCTTCAACCTGTTCTGCCAAAAAGTTTCCATGTCTAGGCACCTCACTCTTTTCTTGTCTGTCGGTGTGGCCTCTAGAGCATCTCTCCCCAAGCTCAACGTCCTCGTCCTTTTCCGCTGCAGCTGTGTGTGTTTGTTTGTCACATGGCTGCTGTCTGAGGTGAGAGACCGAGTCCTCTTCGGCCCCATTTTGCTGTGCGAGGGGTGCTCGAGGGGAAAAAATCGGTTCAACAAAATCATCCAGGAGGTCAACCAACAGCTTCGACGAGTTTTCATCGTGAATCCGAGAAGGCTCATCTGAAATGTTCAACTCACTGGGTATCCAACGTACAGCTACATGGATGTTCCTAGCTAAACAATATGCAGAGAACTCACGGAGGATCCTAAGAAGCTTAAAACTCTTGGATCTACTTCGCTCGAAACACAAGACTACTCCTAAGTTGTCACATAGATGCAGGTGTCGCAAATCATGACCGAATCGAGTGAGCGCCAGCCGTTTGATGCATTTCAAAACAGTTCTAGCTTCTAAAACACCAATCGGCTCAGCATGCTTCCATTTCCCCCAGAATCGAGGAGTCCAAAAACTGCGACCCAAAAAACGAGCAGGAACTTCTTCAAAAGAAGAGTCGACTTCCCATCCAAGTTCGCAGAGTCTTTTTGCAGTCACATGGTCTACTCGACCCCAGGCTGCTCCATCATAGTGAAACCCGGCTGCCGTCAGAGCACTTTCTCGAGCACTATGCCCGGCTGATCTCTTGAACCGAGACCGTTCTTGAACTCGCCCAACCTTGGCGACCACTGTCTTCGGCCACCAAGCGTGACAGCATCCAAAGCCTCCTAAGGAGGAGTCGCTGCTGGTCACATTTCTGTTCCACTGTCGCCACCAGTCTTGACTAAGCAAAAACAGACAACCTCTGAAAGCCTCCAACTCTTTTCGAACAGAAGGCCAGAGAGTGGCAACCTCATTGTACCGAGCATGTATAAAAGCATAGCAAGCACTGAAACAGACCAACGTTCTGCGATTCATGAGAGAGCAGAAGGTGCAATGTCCCACAACTTTTTCAAGCGCCTGGCCAGAGCAGCGTCCACGCCCAAGCAAGCCCGTCAAAGCTTGATGCACCTTCCAGAGTCTTTTTGGGTTGACAGCACTTTTCAGGTTGCTTCCATCCAGTATGCAGCCCAGCGATTCAATTGCACCACAGCTCACTTCACTTGCATGAAGCTCCAAGCCAAGAGAGTTGAAATGCTGTTGCAGCCCTTGCATAGCTAGTTCCACATTAGCTGCATCAGTGTCAAGCACCCCAAGATTGTCAACGTAAACATAAAAATGTGTATTGTCTGCTTGCTCCTTACCCAACCGCAAAACAACTGGCCCACCTCTGTCCTGCGTCAGAACTGCTTGCTGTAAGGTGTCAACGGATCTGCACACATTTTCGTTGGCCCTCTGTGCGAAATACAAAGACCAAGAGAAACCCTGGCACAGACTGCCAGCGCAAGGGAAGACTGCATCACGCGGCCCCAATAGCTTTCCTTCAAGAGTTGTACCTTCCAGATTCAGAACGCTAGCAGGAACGGATTCCCAAGCGAAATACCTGCTCAGCCACGCAGGCACTCGCATCCGGTGAAAGCAGTCGCGGACGTCGCTGAGCCCAACATATGTTGTGACGGCTGAAAGAAGTTTGTAATCCCCCCAGCAGTCATCTTCAAGCTCAACTTCTATCCGACCAAAACCTTCGGCTGTTGTCAAAGAAACACCCGGAGCTTCTCTAAAGATCTCATTTGTTGGTCTGCAGTCTGTAATCAAGCGCAGCTTCGTTCGGTTTGATTTCCAGACAAAGAACACTCCAACTTTGCTCAAAGGTGCCAAGGTGTACGTGAAGTACCCAATATCGTTCAACTTTCTAACAAGACCATGATACGCTTTCCGGTTGTAGCGCAGCTTTGGGTCCCAGTAAGGTTGAACAGGATGCTCAGGTCTATCCTCCTTTGGCCGCAACATCAGCTCTGAATTCTCCTCCAGGTACTGACGGTCATCAGTAGGCAAGACATCACGAAGGTCAGGACAACCTCGACAGTCCTGCGGAACACTGACAAGCTCAGATTGGTAGGAGGCCACTGCATGATTGATGACGCCCGTGTCATAGGGGGAGCCACCACGGAGAAGCACTTTCAAGGCTTCCTCCGGTTTCATGATCTCGTCGCCACTGGGCTTTTGGCTAAAAACCAAACCTTCCACACGCGAGAGAACCTGCTGCTGCATTGCACTAACTGTAAAATCTGATGACTGTGGTTCAGACTCTCCAGCTAGCCAATTCAGCGCTCTGACTACTTCGTTGCAGTTGTCAAAGGCTCGACAAATTCGGTCCCGTCGTTGGCGGACAGAACGACTCGTCCCCAACTTTCGTGGGGGGCATGCAAAAAGGGGCAGAGGAAAAAGCCGTCGTTGCTTGAAGCTGAAGGCCGCCGCTGCACCCGGCTGTGTCATTGCCTCCTGTCTGTACTGGTCATCAGGCAACATCTCCGAAGGCTCCAATGTCACCTGCCGTGAATCCTCAACCATCAGTCTGCCCCTGCCCTCCCTTGCCACCCTTCCGTTTCGGATTGGGTTTGGGGACTGGCTTTGTGGGCAGTGACTCTGCTGCATCTCCTTCTTCCTGGGCAATGGCAGGAGCCCCTCTGAGCTCCCTCACCTTTTGGCGAGCTTGCAACAACTCCAGCTCCTCCTTGTTCTTGCGAGTGGCATAGTTCCGGAATGTTGGCGATACAATGTCCTCTGGAGTGCCTTGCCCTGCAAAAATCTTTGCGTTCTCCCATGAAGGACGGCTGGGATTGCTGTAAGCATCAACAAACGCCTGAATGCGGCGACACACCACCTCCATGGACATGAGGGCTGGAATGTTGACCTGGTCAAAAGTGCCTGCAAAAAACAATGCGTCCACCAAAACTTTCATCTCATGAAAAGTCCTGTCAGTGGTCTCAATGTGTTTGCTGCGACACCAGAGTTGCATCCACAAACGAGGGTCCCCACCATGTCGCTCTGCATGCTTGATCAAGTGAAGACCAGTCGTTGGCCCTTCGAGGGGAGTTTGGTCAAAAGACGGTGTGTAGCTCTCCTTGCAGACATCCCTCCACCTCTTGTACCGGTCACCATGCTCATCAAAGTCTACCCAAAGAGTGCGGACGTCATTTGAACCTGCAGTCTCTCCACCAGCTTCATCGTCCCCACCTCCCTTCCCAGGTTGCGGGCACTCGCCAGAACCAGCGGCTGAGGAAACACCAAACAAAGCTCTCCTCCTGTCTGCATAGCCCTCAACTTCAGAGAGCTTCACCATGTCAACTTTCACCCAAACTCCTTTTCTCAGAGCTAAGGCACAGCTGGTGCCTACCTGCACGTCTGTCTCACTATTCAAGCTCACCTCCTGACCGAGAATCAATCCTCCAAGAGGTTCTGCTGCCAGCCAAACAAAGTCACCCAGGGCAGGCTGTACCTTCACGGCATTCTTTGGGGAGTCACTTGACTTGTCGAGCTTGCCAATTGGGGTTGGCTGTCGGCTCCTCACAAAGCTTCCACCAAAAAACTCTTCCAGTGTCTTCCGCTGTCCAGCATGGTTCACTATGTGAGTCGGCAAGGCCACACTGCACCCTGCCTCTCTTTCAGCCAACTTCACGCTGTCACGAAAAACCTGCTTGATCAAGGTGTCTGAGATGATCTCTCGGAAACGGTAAGCCGGAGCTCGGAGCCTACTGGGCAGTCCAAGGTCTGGCTTGAGGCCTCTCAATCTGATTGGACCTTCAAGCCCCTTGCAACCTATGCTCTCAATATACAGGTCTTTGTCTGGTGTATACATCACCACCTGCTCCCCACCCAGCACTAGTCCGATGAGGGCTTCATGCCAAACATGGTCATCACTATACCAAAGCAAAACTCTACTGCCACTAGTCAGATTGCGATAGCACTCCTCCTCCACGTCGCCGACCCCCTCCAAACTCAGATCTGCCATCTCCCGGCACCACCACTCTGGAGAAGCGGATACCTAATAACAGACCAGTTCCAAACACCACCAGCGTACCAACACAGGCAATGCCGAGAAACCGAGGGCTGACTTCAGGGGCTTCGCAAGAACACTGACAGTCACACTCCGGCACAACGATGGTTGACTCTGGAATCCCCTTACGGTTCTGATCTCTCAAAAGCACCGCAAGGATCTGGACCGCAAGGGCCCCCCAGAGTCTCATGGCATTTCATGTGAAGCGATCCCTTGAGATGGATGGCCACGACACCGCGACGGGATCGGCAACAATCTCGTGTGACACACTAATATTTGACCTGTCTGCGGCTTGAGCAAAGGGGATACCACCCATTGCCACCCATGAAGAAAGTCATCATGCAACTTAGCATTTCCGAGTCACAACATCCGTTTGTCACAGAATCTGCTCTTCACGCGGCCTGGCGGGCCTGAGAGACATGTCTTCAGACCAAGCACCTGCATACCACGGACGGCTCGAGCCACCGCTGGGAACGACGACAGAGATGTCGTGAGCCTTTGAGATGTCGTTGGCATTCTGCGCATCGAAGCCTTTTAGAACTCCACAAGGCTTTGCTCGGGTGAAACCAGAGCTTCGTGCAGCTCAATCCAAAAAAACAAAAGCGAGCGATCGGATTGGATACTGTTCGCAGTTGGATAGCATGATTGGAAGCCTTCCTTGGTCTTCCAAATCTTCCGTGGTTGTAAGCTATGAGATTCTTGGTCAGTCTGCTGTGTGGTGAATCTCGCCACTCTCGTGCAAACATGTCCCACCTCGTATTGATGGAACTGCAGTTGGTGTCTAATGATCCATAGTCTACCACTTGCTAGACTTGTTGATAAACTGTGTTGTTGCATTTTGCAAGTGCTCTCGTTCCAAGGTCACATGCGATGCGGTGCTTCTGCTCTTTCTAGCCGTGACGCAAAATAGTCAAGGCAGTTAACTGGTCACAGCGAACAGTCTCCCTTTTTTATGCCTTGCGAGCTGTGTCAAGGTTGGTTGCTGGAGGAAATCCACAACAAGGGTTGCGAGATCTTTATAGTTACACTATATAATGGTTTTTCGGGGTAAAGCAAAAGGAGGACAACACGATAGGTGGCTTTTACGTGGTTCAGGATTTTGTGTCTAATTGTTCTGCTAGTCTCGGATTACACCTGGGTTCATAGATTTCCTCCTTCAATAGCGATGGGACTTCCGGGCGTGTTACCCAGAACTTCCCCCATTCATGAAGTGCGTCGCTCCAAGATGTTCCAAGTGAGGCTGCGCGAATCTAGCGGTGATCTTCTGGCTTGGGTCGCGCGGGGAACAAAGACCCCGTCAACAAATGTTTCCACTGACGCCAATCGAAGCTGAGCTCGCGCAACTTCCCCTCCTTCCTTGGACCTTGGACAACATATTTCTTTATGTACAAACGGACGCCCTTTGCAAACGGGCTGTCTTGGTTCTTGCAAGTGGGTCGCAGCACGTTTGGTCTTGTCCTACAGGTCTCACCTCAACTAGAAAAGGAACACCGGAAGAACAAGCAATAGCATCTATCAATACCTTGCCCGAGGTCTGTGATACCCTATCAACACGACGTTTTTGGGCAAGCGTGCGCCATTTTGTGGTAGTGTCACTTGTGGGCATGGCTTTGCTCCTGCACCAACGGACCCAACAAACACAGGAATTGTTCCAAGATTCCTCTGACAGCTTGCCTTTTGGCCCACAACGACAATTGAGATGAATTGGGTGTCGATGGTGCAGATTCTGCAACATTCAGGACCTCGGGATTCGGGATGATCGAAATGTGTCCCCACATAAAACGAGGATCATAGCCCTGCCAAAGCCAACAGAAAAACTGGCAACCACTTCAAATAGAGGCAAATCTTCTGAACATTTCTGAGCCAGCTCTGGCAGTTTCACG
Organism: Porites rus; assembly: GCA_964035705.1. Lineage (NCBI taxonomy): Eukaryota > Metazoa > Cnidaria > Anthozoa > Scleractinia > Poritidae > Porites > Porites rus. The sequence continues at coordinate 5,417 of CAXIVM010000301.1, read as the reverse complement.
TTTATTCCCCCTATGCTTGACTACAGTGGTGGGGTCGAAAGATGTAACACACTGGTCGTCTCATCGTCTCCTGGCTTTCGTCCACTCAGGAGACAACTCAGGATTCCACTAGACGATTTCTCTGGGTTTGGGATGAACTATGGATCAATTGAACCAATGGATCAATTTGAGCCAATGTATCCAACGATTCCATGGGTCAATTCATCAATATGATTGATATTTAACCAATTAGAACCGCTGTTCAACCCATGTTCAATGTAGAATTGAATCACGTATTGCCCATTGGCAGCCTTTGGTGTGAGATCTAAGCTCATAGCGAGACAGCGTGGGGAAAAGCTGAATTAGGAAAACCACGGAGTAGAATTGATCCAGAACACCACTGAACATGGATGATATGATGTTTCATCTACTCACGGAGTAGATCTGAGGAAGTATCTCAGGAACAACTCAAAGGAGATCATGGGTATCTGCTGAGTACTGTGCTGAGTTGTATATCCACCAAGGATTCCAGTGAAAGGCTAGTAGTCCTGGGTTGATGAGTCGTGTGAACACATCTTTCTATTGAACCTCCCTCAACATACCGAGAGGCTGAGGTAGATGGGAGTTGAGGTCCAAACATCCGTCGAGATCCGTCAAGATCCCGGAGTCGCAAGTTGATTTTTTTCAATTTCTTACAGGCTGGTGTCCAACGGAGTCGCAGTAAACTCATAGACCTTGACGTGATAGATGTAAGGTCTAAGAGATCTATGGGTTTTTCCGACAATTTGGGTCAAAGTTACCCACTCCACCAGGGTTATCTGAAATGTTCTTCGTCTCGAACCAACCTCAGCCCACCCATTCAAAGCGGGCGAAGCGAAACCCCAAGTTGCTTGGCCTGGCATCTCTGAAGGTCATGGGAAAGCAAGCCACAAACCATGGCATGAGTTCCTCACATTGTCGGACAATCGAATCCAAAAACAGATCAAACTGTCAAAGCTCCTAGTAGTTCACACAGCGCACCCACAAGTGGGACGGGATAGCCCTACCCGCTTGCTTTTGCTTCTTTGAATTCTTTTTTCATGAGGCCACGAAGACTCAAGTTGATCAAAGGCAATCGAAATCATGTCAGTCACCTGTGACAGGAAAACTTGAGGCCAGGGGAGGAAGTCGAAAGCTACCGGATTCACACTCGTGATTTCTTTGTCCTGGCACGTCTCGCCTCCACACTGAGGACGTCAGTAACCGCACCTTGGTCAAAATGGCCGGCAGTGGAACGGATTGCGCTTGCGTAGGCGCTATCGTTTGCGCGGCGCCACGCGCCTAAACCCTGGCTAATAGCAGTTGCTAGTACCTGTACACTAACTGCTATTATTCAATTCAACAATGACAAACATAGCAGCCATCTGGAAAAGTGTTGGCCTTGACCGGCCATTGCTAAACAGTACCGCAAAGTTGGATGCCCATGTATTCTCATTGTAGTGTGTTCTCACACACCCTGAAATCCGAAAGTTGTTTTGTCAAGATGGGGAAGCGACCCCGTCACCCGCAGAAGCCCGAAGGGTGATGTGGAACCTGCTTGGGTGAGCAAAATCTCAGCAGCTGTCAGGATTGAAGCTTCCTTTGGATTTGAAATTGCTTATATACATTGTGCAATTTACTTTGGAGAGAAAAATTTATTGTAGCAGCATTATGTTGGCTCCACATGCCATAGGAACTTCGACGTCACAAAGGGTGAGCACCCAGCCGCATGGCTGATTGCCTCTCTGCGACCAGAAATGTATGATGTTATCGTGTGCTTGGGAGAGACAATCTGGAAGCCCAATGACGCTACAATCCACTAGTTGATCTGGATTCGGCGCGCTCTGTATTTGTATATGATCTTTTCCCTCCACTCAGGCTCACGCCCGGCTGGCCACACCAGCTCGACCCACGCCTAGCTGGGAAGGAGTTGTCAGGAACATTGGGCAAGTTTGGATCGAACACCGCTATGCCGGGCTTTGCGCCTCAAACCCCCGCGAGCTGCTGCCGTGGAGGAGCTCGTGGTACTGACGGCAGTGAGCAGACCACGTTGTATGAGCCACAGACAAAATGTCTTACGTACGCTGTTTTCGGCATTAAATCGCAGGAGTGCTCTACAGCAAGCCATCGTTCCCCCTATCGTAACCCTATCGTATGGGGTATCGTTAAGATACTTTCAGTCGGTCGCGCGCCTCCTGCGTGTACACGCACTCGAAGAAGCCACCATCTTCATCCTCAGAAAGGATCACCCAATCACATGTGACACGCACACGCGCTTTAACTTAAACCCCATCGTTCTGAGGTGCTTTCTGGGTCATACACATCTTCGGCCACCAGGTGTTGAAAGCCTTCGGCATGCGCTACGACCTGGCGACAGAAGTAGTTGACCTGCAGACCTTGAGCCTGAAAGGTGCCCGGCTGTGGACCAGCCCAAAAAACTTGCCATGGATGGCAAGCCATGCCTCGCCGTCTGACAAACTCGACTCTTGCGCCGGCAAGCGCAGCAGAAGCTCCTGAGACGGCAAAATCATGGACACTGCAGGCCAAGGGCGTTCGGAGACGGAACGGAGATGTCCTCGCGCACTTGCCGCAAAAAAATGAGTTTGCGGATGAAGTCGAGCTGCGCCTGTCCAAGAGTAATCATGACATCTACGCAAGTCTGGACACGAAACAAGCACCATGGCCTCTGCTCTGCTAGGCTTCTGCACCTTCGCACTGTTTCTTTGATGTTGCAAAATATCGGGGACGGGGTCTGTTACATGTCTTCTATTTACCCAATAGACCGGCTTAGTTTAAAAAAATACTTTTTAGATGATTCCTAAAATTTTAACTAAAACGTAGAATTCCTAGAAAATAGTTAAGTTATGTTTTAAATAAATTTCTAAATTGGTCTAAAATATGATTTAACTTATTTTCTGTAAACTTAGCTAAAAACAAATTTAACTATTTTCTGTAAATTTAACTATTTTCTGTAAATTTAGATATGGAAACTTCGAACAAACTTCGAAGTGCCCCCGGTGAAACTTCGAAGCGATATGTTTGGAAATTGAAAGCTCTGTGAGCTCCATGTTTGCACAACTTTTGTGAGCCCATGTGCAGGGTTGCAGGGTGCTGTCTTGGCTTTGGACACACAGTTGCAAGAATATACAAAAGTTGACTTAAAGATCAACCGTTTATAGTGAAGAAAGGGAACACACAATACATCTTTGTTCTTCTGAGACTAGTCAGGCCCTCTCTCTCTCACATGAGAGAAGAGTCTTTGTATAGAGCACTCTCTCATGGTGGCACTCTCTCAAGGTGGTTTTCACTCATTGTCTCTCACAGTGGTCAAGTATGAAACTCTCGCGCCGACACTTTTCCATTGTCATGTGTATGACACATTTTCAGCGCACGCATGCAAACAGTTTTTTTCACTGAAGTCCTGAGCACGCAGTCCATCAAGGGTGATACACACACAGGGTCCCCTAAGCTCTGCGGAGCTCATGGTCCTTGAATACAAAGTGTAGCCCCAACCTGTAGTGTTGGGACATTTTCATGGTTGCTTGAGCTGGCGAATTTCCTTTGACGCACGCTTTGGCTAATAATTGGGTCTTGGCCATTTGGTCTTCCCCTGCAAATGTCCATAGAAGTCTAGGACTCACCTTGTCACACAACAGCACAGACTCCAAAACCATGTGGCTCTTGCTGGTCGCAGAGAAAAGCTGAAGGTCTTCATCCAAGAAGTGTTTCATAATCTGCGTTTGCAAGGCATACATGCCAAAAGTGTTTTGCTTGAATTCACTGGCCGCTGGTTCGGGGAAGGCGTAGTGGTCTTTAAAGTCCGTAAGGAGAGTTTCAATCTTGTAGTTGAGTTTGAGCATCAACGCGATACCTGAGCTGCGCAATGTTTCCTGTGAGACGCATATGGACATGTTTTGCAAAGGCCTGTGTATAGTATCACATGACATATCACACAAGCGTCCATAAAAAACTAGGCGACGAGTGGCCCGAAAGCATTTTTCATCACGTAGGAAGTCAGAGTGCGAGTTATCCGGTAAGTGTGCAGTGAGAAGTGTGAAGTCGAGTGAGTTGAGGTAGTGTGTGGGTTTCTGTGCGTGTGTCTATGTCGACCGTGTGGAAATGAGTCTGCGTATGTGTGTGTTCGTGTAAGTTGAGGGAGTGTGTGGGTGTCTGTGTGTGATGCGGCCTCCCAAAACCCCCACCGGCGGCCAAGCGGTGACAGCCCAGCTCATCGTCGTGAGCATTTGGGCTGCTGGTAAGGGGAGAAGCAGCGTGCACGGCGCCAGGAAAAGCTCACGGAAAAAAACGAACCGGAATCAGGACACAAAAGTGCCGAGGCAGGTGCGCCAGAAGTGTCTCGAAGCAGTGACCTGTCAGAGGAGATGAACGAAGTAGCGCGCAGGCCTCCCAAACCCCCACCGGCGGCCAAGCGGTGACAGCCCAGCTCATCGTCATGAGCATGTGAGCTGCTGGTAAGGGGAGAAGCAGCGCGCACGGGTGTAGGGAATCCCACTGAAAAAACCCAGCTGGAATGAACACAGAAAATGCTGAGGCAGCCACGCCAGAAGTGTCTCGAAGCAGTGACCTGTCAGAGGAGATGAACGAAGTAGCGCGCAGGCCTCCCAAACCCCCACCGGCGGCCAAGCGGTGACAGCCCAGCTCATCGTCACGAGCATGTGAGCTGCTGGTAAGGGGAGAAGCAGCGTGCACGGGTGTAGGGAATCTCACTGAAAAGACCCAGCTGGAATGAACACAGAAAATGCTGAGGCAGCGTCGTGAGCATTTGGGCTGCTGGTAAGGGGAGAAGCAGCGTGCACGGCTGCAGGGAATCTCACGGAAAAAACCGAGCTGGAATGAACACAGAAAATGCTGAGGCAGCCACGCCAGAAGCGTCTCGAAGCAGTGACCTGTCAGAGGAACTCCAGTCAAAGGCTTTCTGCCAATTGCATTGGTATCCATGCATCAGCATGGACCTGAGTCTCAGGTGTAGGATCTTCCTCGTGTGCACCCAAGGCACTAATCCCCAATGCACGTAAAGAAAGCTGAAGACGACACTAAGGGGAAGGAGCGGAAGCTGCCAAAGCAGGTGTGGGACTGCAACTTGATGACAAGTGAAACCAAAGTCACGAATGAACGGATCTGCGAAGCCTTCAAACCACATGCTGCACTGCAGACTGAACAATAACGTGTGAAGCATCTGCCTCTGGTCATCCTGGTTGACGCTGAAGAAGTGGTCGTCAACAATGCCAAGGTTCCCTGGCATGGTGGCTGGGCAAGTGGGCTGCAAAGTAGTAAATAGCGCATGCATAGCCATAAGAAGGCTCTGTTTGCGTCGTAAAGGTTCATGTGCGATATGAATATTGCAAAAGCTTGTGGGGTGCGTGAAACTTCTTCCAAGTATATGCGTCACTGCTGTTGAG
>CAXIVM010000298.1:0-19705 GCA_964035705.1 Porites rus | reverse complement strand
GTGTATGCGTCCCTGTCTGTGTGTGTATGTCCATGTCTGCTGCTGCTAAAGGTCTTCACTGTACATATAGTGAACGAATTAGCGCGCAGGCCTCCCAAACCCCCCACCGGCACCAAGCGGTGACAGCCCAGCTCATCGTCGTGAGCATTTGGGCTGGTAATGGGAGAAGCAGCGTGCACGCCTCCAGGAAATCTCACTGAAAAAAGCAAGCTGGAATGAAGCGTACTAAAGTTGTACTACAAAGTCGCCAGTTCTCATCTTCCAGCTCCACAGATTGCTCCGCGTACTAAAGTTCTACTACCAAGTCGCCAGTTCTCATCTTCCAACTCCCCAGATACTCCGCGTACTCAAGTTGTACTACCAAGTCGCCAGTTCTCATCTTCCAGCTCCCCGGATACTCCGCGTATTAAAGTTGTACTACCAAGTCATTGTACTACCAAGTCACCAGTTCTCATCTTCCCACTCCCCAGATACTCCGCGTACTAAAGTTGTACTACCAAGGCGCCAGTTCTCATCTTCCAGCTCCCCAGCTACTCCGCGTACTACAGTTGTACTACAAAGTCGCCAGTGCTCATCTTCCAGCTCCCCAGATACTCCGCGTACTCAAATTGTACTACCAAGTCGCCAGTTCTCATCTTCCCACTCCCCAGCGAGTCCGCGTACTAAAGTTGTACTACCAAGTCGCCAGTTCTCATCTTCCAGCTCCCCAGCTACTCCGCGTACTAAAGTTGTACTACAAAGTCGCCAGTTCTCAGGTTCCAGCTCCACAGATTGCTCCGCGTACTAAAGTTGTACTAGAAACTCGCCAGTTCTCAGCTTCCAGCTCCACAGCTACTCCGCGTACTAAAGTTGTACTACAAAGTCGCCAGGTCTCAGCTTCCAGCTCCACAGATTGCTCCGCGTACTAAAGTTGTACTACAAAGTTTGTAATACAAAGTCGCCAGTGCTCATCTTCCAGCTCCCCAGCTAGTCCGCGTACTAAAGTTGTACTACAAAGTCCGCAGTTCTCATCTTCCAACTCGCCAGATACTCCGCGTACTGAAGTTGCGCTACAAAGTCGCCAGTTCTCATCTTCCCACTCCCCAGCTACTCCGCGTACTAACGTTGTACTACCAAGTCGCCAGTTCTCATCTTCCAGCTCCCCGGCTACTCCGCGTACTAAAGTTGTACTACAAAGTCGCCAGTTCTCAGCTTCCAGCTCCACAGATTGCTCCGTGTACTAAAGTTGTACTAGAAAGTCGCCAGTTCTCAGCTTCCAGCTCCCCAGCTACTCCGCGTACTAAAGTTTTACTAGAAAGTCGCCAGTTCTCAGCTTCCAGCTCCACGGATTGCTCCGCGTACTAAAGTTGTACTACAAAGTCGCCAGTTCTCAGCTTCCAGCTCCCCAGCTACTCCGCGTACTACAGTTGTACTACAAAGTCGCCAGTTGTCATCTTCCAGCTCCCCAGCTAGTCCGCGTACTAAAGTTGTACTACAAAGTCACCAGTTCTCATCTTCCAACTCGCCAGATGCTCGGCGTACTAAAGTTGTATTACAAAGTCGCCTGCATTTCGCGCCCGACACGCCCGATCTCCGCAGAGGGTTGCGCGCGTACAGACTCAAGCGCACTCTCGCCTGCATTTCGCGCACTCGACACGCACGATCTCCGCAGAGGGTTGCGCGCGCACCGGACAAATCGCACTCTCGCCTGCATTTCGCGCACTCGACACGCACGATCTCCGCAGAGGGTTGCATTTTCGGTTGACGCTGTTCGTCCCACCCTCCGCCTTTAAGAGAGAATTTATAAAGTGGGGAAATGTTTTTTCATTAGGACATCTCCCGTGCTAGTTTTCCATGCTCACACTTGCCTAGTCATTGCATGCTTGCATACTCATTGCATGCTTGCATACTCATCATTGCACTTGCATCATTACACTTGCATACTTACACTTGCATACTTTGACACTTGCATACTTTGCACTTGGATGCTTTCGCTCTTCCACTTACACTGGGGTACGTGTAGCGTTCATGTTGTAGTGCAAGTGTGGTGGAAGTGTCAGTGTGTAAGTGTAAGTGTCGAAGTGTCAGTGTTCAAGGGATTTTCCGGAAGAACCCTTCGCAATGCTTTCGGGAATAATGAGGCGAGGGTGGATGAGGACGGTTTAACGTAACTGGTCATTCACAGGGACCTTGGAACTACTCTAAGAAACGGAACCGGACCCCCCATTTTCCGAGCTGCCAACTGACTGCGGCACGCGGTCTTTTTCGGATTATGCCATGCCCGGTGTCGAACCCAACACTTGTGTATATCCCATAAGTGGTGGGTGAAAGAGTCCATCTTAGCATGACAGAAATGGAGACATCCTTTACAACTACAACGTTTTGGTATATCCCACCAGCGGTACAAAAAATGAACGTTTTGAGCCATTTTGGTGCGTCGCGTCGCCGTGGGTTCAAGAATAGAGTGACAGGCCTTGACCTTTCATGCTGAAAGAAAGAAAGAAAGAAAGAAAGTGGTACAAAAAGAGTCCATCTTCTAATACCTACCCCCCCAAACAACACCACACACCGCACGGACTCCGAGGGTCGATCCGGTGCGCCCAAGTCGCTGGAGTCCCTCGGGCAGTTGCAGCGCCACGTGTCCAGGCAAACGGCTGCTGCCCACCAGCAGCGCGCCCAGCGTGAGCACCGCACGCACCTCGGCGGCTTCGCCCCGGACACAGCCACGGCGGCGAAGAACGGTTGGTGTGGACGGGGGGGTGTCTGGCGATCGTTAGGAGGTGTCTGGCGGTGAAGGAGGAAGCCAGACCAGCACCACCCAAAGAATGGTTATAGTCCAGGAGTCACAGGTGGTGGTTTTGTTGTCCCATCCAGTGAGTGGAGGGATAATGGGCACCGCTATGCTCCAATAGGCCCTCCCTTTGTGACTCCTGGGTTATATTAGTTATTGGATGGACATATATAGTCAGGAGGTGTCTAGAAACCACTGACCACCCCTCAAGGGTGGTGCTGGTATGTACTATGCGTTCGATCAGGTGCTGCAGGGGACGGCGAAAACGGAGATGACCTTAGATTCTGAATGATGTGCCATCTAAGGTCATCAAACTGCAGATTCTTGAGATGGCACATCTTGCAGATTAGGTTCCAACAACTGCAAGATGTGCCATCTACTCCGTCAAAATGTCCACAAACCCATCAACAACTCTCGAGTGTTGGGCCTAACAACGGCGTCTGGTTCGGCTGTTCTTCTCAGATGGCGTCTGTCTGGTTCGGCGGGATCTTGGACGCATCTGATCTCAAACCATTGCTTTGCAGAGTAGGAATGGTAGGCCCATGACATGAATCTTCCCCATACCCGACTGAAGTCCAGTTCGACGATATGTTCACCGGCTGAAGTAAAGGAAGTTCCCGAAATCAGTTCCCCTAGTCAGACCTGTCTTTTCCCTGGGAGTCAAAGACTACAAAAAGAATGGTCTTTAGGGGACCTGAAAGGGAACTTCCTTTACTTCAGCCGGTCAAAATATAGTCTTTGGACTTCTAGGGTTTTTATAGTCTTTGACTCCCAGGGCTCTCGACTTCATCAATCGAGCTGACCGCACCCGGTGACCGGAGCTGATGGATGGCCTCAAGGTTGACCGGGGAACCTTTGGTCACTTGTCTTTTTTTTAGTGCGGAAACCAATTCCAAAAAAGGTAAATGGTTATCCGCTGGTTGGGTATGGCCAATAGTCAACTATGTAAGCCAATAGTCAACCATGTTGAGATGGAAGGTAGAAACGCCTCACCATCCAGTCCACACAGCACACACCTGCAAACTGCAGAACACCCTTACAATAATTACCATGGTTGTCCTACTTCTCCCAGTTGCCGCAGACCTTCTTTCATCCACAGTGATCCACACGTCGCAGGCGATGCGGCGAGCGACGGTCAGGTCCAGCCCCAGCTGCACCTCGCCTGGAAGGAAGGGGGCCGTCGTAATGGATCTGTATGGAAGGAAACAGAAAAAGAATGGATCCGCCTGGGACCCCAGTCCAAACCAGAAACAATTGGATGTTCCAATATAGCAATTGAGATCCTTTACATAGCAAGTGGTTGGGACTGTGGAATGGATCCCTTAATTTCTGGTTGGGACTGGGGTTCCAGGCAGGTACCGGGATGTACCAGGAGCCTCTTGTCGGCTGCTCTTTGGACGGTGCTGAACCGACTTGCCACCCAAAAACCAAACGAACGAAGGGTCCAGGGATGGTTCCTGACGTGACGTGTGGCACCTGACCGTGGAAAATGATGCAGTGAGACGGTGAGCTAACCAAACAAGACCACAGAAACATAGCACCGAACAAGAACAAAGCACGAATCGATCCATTTCTCCCCACCCATCCATATACTTATCTACACTACATCACCAAATTGGAACCTAAACGAGACTATGCTAATCATCCTTGTATCTTTCATTATTATGTTTTCTTATTGCCTCCTTCCATTCACCCCAACAAGAGGCCGCCCTCCACCACCATTCGTTCGGGCCCCGTCTTCCCACCTCCCACGGGCACCAGCACCAGTGGCCGTGCCAGTTGCGGTGTCACCGCCACCGGCAGCGCCCCGTCGCGCTGCGGCCAGACCGGCAGCAGCCGGCTGCGCACGCTGCGCCCCACGCCGCCTGCGCTCCGACCGAGCGCCGACCAAGGGGTCCGGTATACATCGCCTTCGCCGGCGTTGGGAATTCTTTTCCGGGAGACCAGGCGTTCCCAGATGTTGTTAAGCACAATGGCAGCCATTTCTGAAAAACGTCATCACATGCGTGGTACGCAATCCTGCACACCTCGACCAGGCGGCTTTCTACGAACAAAACCACCCGTCGCCTTGCACCACGAGGGCCAAACTCCACCAGCCGCTAACGTCAAAGAGGTTGGGGGCGGCACCGCCCTGCGGCGTGGCGCAGCGCAGGCTAATGCGGCCTCAGCCGGAAGAGCTTTTGGACTGGGCGGCGTGTTCGGTTGGATTTGTGGGCAAGTCTTGACTCTCCAAAAATCACTGTCTGGGAGCTAAACTCACTTTAAAATACAATGAATTCACCAATCAAACTTGTTTCTTTGGTTGAACTGGAGCTATTTGCCCGGACTCTATAGGGATCTCCCCCTACCCACGCCACGCAGAATTGTCGATCACGCCAGGATTATTTTAGACGTCATAGACTTGGGGGTCAGTAAAGCCCGAACCAATTTGACCCCACGGGCCAAAAACTGAGAGTTTTGGACTCTCAGGCCAGCCAAGGATGGTCCATTGAATGGGCAAGCTTCCCCCAAGATCCCTTGAAAGACCCGATTTGGCAGTCGCGATGGGGTAGCTTTTGAACACGTGCATGAAACAGCCCACCTGCTCCAGCAAATTCTCCGGAACACATTCTTAAACAGCCTAGTCCGGAGATGAGGTTCCATAAGATTCATAAGATTCCAATAAGAATCTCGGAGGCATCTACTTTGAAGCATCTGTCTTCTCAGGTAGATAACTTTGCAATCTTCAAAGAGTCATTGAACAGAGTGACATCATGTGATCACGCTTTACCGACTTGTGCGGCACGTGGGGCAAATCTTTCCGCACCCAAGAAGACCGAGCGGCTTTCCTCGGTGGAATCCAGATGATCGACCTTGAGGAAGACCGAAGGGCTCGGTAGGCCCGGACCTGCCGGCAGACGACAGAGCGGCGACGGCGAAGGGGCGAGGCGACGGAGAGTGAGGCGAGGGTGAGGCGACGGTGGGTGGGTTCACAGAAAAGCCACCGGAGATGGCTATCCGGGCTATCCCTTCCAAGCTCCACAAAGGATCTGCAGAACCTTTTCTCGTTGGAGCTTGGTTTGATGCTTGGGTCTGACCGGAGATGGGCGCTGGTTCATGGCACCGGGCCAACCAAGTGGACCATGTGTCTGTTCTTTTTTCTTAGGTAGCCAAACTGGGTGGACCAGCGAGACCAACAGAATAGACGATGAACAAGTCTCAAAGAGTCCTAGGTGCGGTGTCTTAGTGCGGGAGGTAGCACCCCAACACTCAACCAATGTGAACAATGCACAATGCTCAACAACCAAACTCGATGGTACACTTCTCGATTGTCGCCGACCGGTGGCGAATGACCATGCACGACACGTGTGCGAAAGGCGCCCCTTTTCTGAAAGGCTCGGACCCACCCTGCGGTTAGGGTGTCATGGTGCAAACGAAGGAGGCAAACAGCTCATGTGGGGTATGTCATGACATGTCATCTCGAATCTCTCATCACCCCCATTCCTGAGTTGTTTGCTTCCTTGGCCACTTTCAAATGGCCAACGGCTTTGTTCAGCCAAAATGGCGATTGCCGTGAAAAAGGATTCTTCCTGCTCTCGAATCTGCTTCTCCAACTCCTTCTTGCGCACCTTCCTGCACGACTCAAAGCTTGGATCGTGCACAAGCTTCCAGCGCTGCCCGTGGGCTAAAAAGGTCAACAACACCTTCCTGCTAGCCCACTTCGTTAGGCTGTCAGCCAGTTGTACACCTCCGTGGACCCAACGGAATTGGGTTCCGATGGAGCGTGCCTGATCGACACTGATCGTCAGCTCATATCCAGCTCGGGAGGATCGGAGGCCGTGGAGGCTCGAGACATTCCGGGTTGCTGCGTCATAGATTCCTCGGGTGTCCATGATCACCGCTCCTTGCGACATTCCTCGTACCATCTGGTACAGGTCCTCCTTTTTCTCAAACGTCTGGCCGTGGACTTCACACCACATGGCTCTGGTGTGGAACACAAAGTCTTCGGCCGCGGTGACTGACTGCACCTCGGCTCCGTTGGAGCCCATGACCTGTCTTGGGGTCTTGCTGGAACGCCAGTGTATCAACGACACACCATGTTCTTCACCTTGGAGAATTCCAGCTGGTGCAAGGCCGCCCACTATCCCCATGGTGCTTGAGGAGTCGGGCCTATTCTTTTGGCCGGCGTCGGCCCATGCTAGCACTGCCACTTGCTGCCAGGGAACGTGCCAGGGGTGAAAGACCAGTGACTGGCTTGCCTCACGCTTCATCTCGCGGATGAGCTTGTTGGTCTTGTGGACCATCTCGACTGTGGCCCATGGCAGTTCTGAAAGCAGCAGTCCTGCGTCAGCGAGGTACTGCGGCGAGGTCTGGGAAGCTCGCCAGGCGATGGTGCCAATTGCACCTCTCAGCATGGACACTTCATTGGCCGTGGCTGCTGACTTCCTTTGTTGCATCCGGGCTGCATCGAGGTGGATCTCCTCAATCCATTTGTCGGTGTACTCCTGTTGGTCCACCCGGATTTGGAAGTCTTTCGACTGCTTGATCCTGCAGCCGGTGAACTTGAAATCATCATACTCCCACTTGCCCCATCGGTAGGCCTCTACCAGTTCTTTGAAGCATCGTTCAAACTTCTCATGGCCGTCTTTTCCTCCGATGAGCACATCATCCACGTGGATCCCTGCAATGGAGATCACGTTCTTCTCTGGCGAGTCGTCGGTGAGGACAAAGAGGCATTTGTCGCTCTTCACCTGTTGCCATCCGATTCGGCGGAGAGTGCCTGTGAGGTGGTCAAACCATGCTCTGGGTGCATGTACAAGTCCATAGAATGCTCGCCGGATTCTCAGGGGCATGACTGGGTTCTCAGGAGGTGCTCCAAAAAGCACTGCAAGCTCTGCTGGCGCCCAGATGGTCAGCTGTTGGCTCTCCATGCACTGGTCGGCCTGAAGGAAAGCCGACGTGGCATCTCCTCCGCGGATGCGGAGTCCCAGGTTGGCGCATGCCGCCAAGATCATGTTCCTGGAGAGGCGCGACATGGTTGGTGATGCCGCTTCCACCTGGGTCAAATTCGGTGCCTGGTAGCCTAGGACCACCAACCGGGCCTTTGGAGACCCGTCTGACTTGGTCGTCAAGACCCAGCGCATCTTCATCACTGATGCGGGATTCAGGCTCAGGTGTTCCTGCTCCGTGAGGCAGCGAAGAGCCTTTGACTGGAGAACTTGGGAGAGCTCTTTGCACTGCGCTTCATCGAATCCTTTCTTTTCTTCCATGGTCAACTTTGACCAGAGCTTTTCTTTGCTCTTTTCTTGGACCTTCTTGGACATCCAGGCGGTGGCCCTGTTGGGATGATTGGCCAGCCATTGCGCTTCTTTGGGCGTCACCTCAATTTCGAGCGCATAGACCGCTAGGTCTTCTTCTTCAGCCTGGTTCTTGTCCTTGTCCTTCTTTCTTCTTTTCATTTCACGGTCAGGGACCATTTCTTCTTCTGAAGAGGATGAGCTCGAGGAAGAGCTCGAACTTGACGAGGAGACCTCTTCATCGACCCGTCCGTTGTACGGGTCCCATGTGAACCGCTTTTGGTTCGGGTCCTGATGTGGTCCTTCATGACCTCCGGGGAGCTGGCAGTTCTGGACTTTACAATGGTTTCCAGAATGGTCTGCAGGTCCGCTTACTGGAGTGCCAGGGATGCCATCAACTGCATCCGGACCACGTTCACGAAGAGCCTCTTGCAGGCTATCATCAGGCATGGGGATGATTGCTCCCGATCCTGTTGTCTCATTAGCTGCCGTGTCCTCTCCCTCGAGAGGTGTGGCCTTGGCCTTCTTCTTCACGGCTTTGCTTGCACTTAATTTTGGTGCCCTCTTCTGCGGGCCACTGCTTGCTTGAGCAGATGAAATCTCAAACCAAGTTTCCCCTGTCCACCGTTCTTGGAGCAATCGGTGGGGATCCTCTGACTCTTTGTAGTCATCTTCAATCAGGACTTGGGAGGATCCTTCGATGAGGGCCTTCATGTGCGTCTTCCTCTTGCCGGTCAGTTGAGCCTCATCGATGGGTGATGATGTCACCCGTGCTGGGGAAAACATTGCCAGCCTCGGTGCGTTGTGCACCCGAATGAGCCACTTGCCTGGCTCGATACGCCATGTGTCTGGCTGGTTCTTGGCTGGCTCGAGGATCACCGTAGTTCCGGCAACGTCTGTTTGCTGCTGCTGTTCTGAGGGTGCTTCGCCGCAGATGTTGGTGTAGTGCTTGCCGGTGAAATCTCTTAGAAGGGACTCCAGTGTCACTGGCATTCGAAGGATGGCTGTCCCTTCGAGCGAAGCTTGCAGTTCTTCCCTCTTGGTGATCGCTCGAACTTGGTTTGTCTTGGCCTTGACGATGTTGGATCCTGTGGCCATCCAAACTGTTGTGCCTTCTTGGATGAGCACTCGCAAAGGACCCATCCAGTTGCCACCCACGCGTCCAGGACGCATCTTCTGCCGCCAAACCATCACCAGTGCACCGGGGTTGTACTTTGCAGGAGGCCTAGTGGTGGCATTGGAAAGCTTGCTCATGCGGATCTTTGCGGACTCGAGCTCGAATGCTGCTTTGGCTCGTGCCTTCAGCTTGAGCATTCCTTCGAAGGCTTTCTTGGGGTCCATGCCAACTGGAAGAGCTTCTTCTGGTGGATCAGCTCCCCTGGTCCATTGGAATGGGCTGAATCCATTGGGGCCAGTTGTCTTGTTGTGGGCATGGACGGAAAGGTCCATCAAGGCCTCGATGTCGAGAGCTGATGTCTCTTTCTTCAGGCGAGACAATGTGGCCTTCAGGAGGCCAATGCAGCCTTCTTCTGCTCCAAGCAGCCAGTGTGCTTCTGCAGGGGTGTTCATCAACCCGATGCCGCTTCGGCCCATGAAGTCGATCACCTCAGAGGACGTGTAGTACGTCGCCGGATCTGAAATGATCCACTTTGGCGTTGGGTTGTGTTGGAGCCATTTGCCAAAGGACTTCAGGACATCTGCTGCTTTGGGCTCCCAATTGCGAACTTGCCCGCCATAGATCTTCAGCAGGTCGACTTGGGCCAGGCCGCTTGCCCTATCCCGCCAAAGAATGAATTTGGCCTTTTGGGCTTCTTGGGATTCATGGTGATTGAACTCCACTTCAAACACGTCCGTCCCGACTTGCTCAAATAGAGCTGGAAGTTCACCTGTACTTGCAGGCGGAGCTGGCCGGGGCTTCTTTGCTTCGATGCATTCACTGCACCGGAGTTCACCTGCTAAGGCCACTGCCCAAGGAGGGGCGTTGCGGGCCCGTAGGAGCTGCTGCAAGTTTGCCATGGAAGGATGACCTGATGCTCGGTGGATACGGAGCATGGTCTGCTTGATTTGCTCCAGTCTTTTGCCTGTGGGCCTTTCTTCAGGATATCGCTGTCTCGTCAGGGCCAGGATGGAAGGCTCATCTTGTCTTGCTTGACCTTCCCAGCTTTGTTGGGATTCATCCTCATCAACTCCCAGAAGATGGATTTGCACGTCCTTGGAGAGGGAGACATTGGCCTTGTCTTCATAGGCCGTCCATGTGCCGATGATGGCCTTCACAGCCGCTTTCACCATAGCTGCGGGGTAGTAGGAGCTTGCCTGAGCGACATGCCCACGGCACTCCAGGTGTTCAGGGTGACCTGGACACTTCTTCTGAAGGGCCAACCATAGGCCTCGATTGGACGTCATGACTGTCCAGCCCTTCTTCACTGGGATGCCCTTGAAGGTGAGGCCGTATGCGCAACCGTGGAGTCGGCACCAGAACAATGGTCTTCCAATGGCTCTCATCTTGTCTTCAAGGCGTTTGATCGCCCTTGATCTCCAGCCCTTTGCTGCTCCGGTTGGCCATTCCCAGGCGAAGTCGTTCTCGTCATCCAGGGTCTGGCAGATTGCTTGGCTCACCTCATCAGCGCGCTTGAGATCACGCTGCTGCCGCTTCTCGAAGTTTGCTTGTTCCTCAGGAGTACGAGGAGTGAGGTGAGTGAGGGATGACAACCTGGTGCATGGGAGGCTCACCCATGTCATCTTGGGCTTCAGCTGCTTCATGCTGGTGGTCAGCTTTTCTGTGCCAGACTTCTTGTCGAGGTCGAAGCCCTCCAGATAGTTCACTCTCTGGATTGAGTAGCCATTTGCTTCCATCTCAGTGCTGAGTGCACTCGTGGCTGAGCATGCCACTTCCATGAAGTCCACCGTTCCAGCCATCTGGGTGAGCAATGACTGCATTGGGGCCATGATCATCGCCCCAAGGATGGCTGCCTTCATGGACATCTTCTTGGCCAGAGATGGAGGCACTATGTTCTTGCTGCTTGTCTGGCTCTTGTTGTAGGCCCATGCCGTTGGGCTTGTGCTCCAACTCTCCGTGGGATGCCCGTGCGTGTCCCGGAGAGTCATATGGCTGGGTTCAGCCATCAGGTTCGTGGTGTGTGTCGTGTTGCTCGTTGAGCACGTGGTGCATGCCGTGTTGCCGTAGTGGCCCGTGGTGCTGCTCGTGTGGATGCTTGCATCCTGCTGTGGATTGAGACCACGTGAGGTCTTTGCCGTGCTGCCTTCCGCTGCTGCTGAACCGCTTTCGGAGCCCATACCAGCTCCAAGGCCACGACTCTGCAGCCTGGTCAGCCTTTCTCGCAGGCCCTTCAGGGATCGCCAGATGCCTTGCCCTTCTCCGTCGGGGCTTCCCATTCTTCCTCCTCCGAGTGGATCATCACCACTTCCGGGCCGTCCGGAATCATCTGTGGCGTGCCCTTCGTGACATCCAGCTCCTTCTCCTTCTTGGCGGCCAGGTAGCCCTTGATTGCCATCTCCTTGATCTCCTTCTCCAACGGGCCTTCGGGCAGAACGCCCTTCTTCTGGCTGGCCTTCTTGGGTTCCGGACTTGATGGAACCTCGCTCGGGCTCGATCGGGCAGCACTTGATGGAGCCTTGGTCGATGGAGTCATTGGCACTCCATCCATTCGGCCAAACTTCTCCAGCCTCTGGTGGTACTCGTCCAAGGTCATGTTCAGCTGGAGGGGCGTTGGAATGCCCATCTGAAGCATCTTGCCTTTGATCTCCATCATCTTGCCATTCACCACGTCCATCGTGACCTCGCTGGCTTCCATGCTCTTCTCGATGTCGGCCAGTGCCAGCCGAATGATCTGCGGGTCTGGACCCATCTGCCTCGTGCCACCGTGCCCGGCTTTCTTCGTCTGGTACTCCAGGCGAATCCCGCACTTGAGGCATACCACCCAAGTGGCATATTGGTTCTGCCTCGTCTTGCCCTTGTGCTGGCCGTAGCATGGAAAGCCGCTCTGTCTTGGGTCGTCGATCGCTGCTGCGGCCTTGCTCGAGGCCATGCCGTTCACGAGTTGCTGACAGCCTTTGAGCCAAGTTCTCCAAACGATCGGAGAGCTTGAGAGGTGAGTGCATCACAAACAAACTCTGAACTGCGGTGGTCGAACTCACGGGAGGCAACTGCTCGCTCAACTTCCAAAAAACATTCAAATCAATCTCCGATTCAACTTGAAATGGTGGGGATGCCAAATCAATGGTGAGGTGACCTGAACTCAAAGCTTCCATTTGCACTGCATTCACAATGTTTCCACTGCAAGTTGTCCCGGGTTCAGATGGTTCCGGGGCAAACAAAAACAAACCATTCGAATACGACAGCAATGCTCTCTTTGCTCGCAATGTCTTGGCTCCCAACAGTGGCGGCGTTGTTGCCCCCAAATCTCCTAGCACGTAAAAATTGAGAGCGCCCAGCGATGTATTGTGCAGTACAACATTGCTCAATGCTCTGCTCTTGTGTCCATTGCCGAATCTGAACACTGGGAGGCTGTCATGGGAAACCTCGTGAACAAAATGCCCACTGCTCACCATCTCTTCCAAACACGCAATGCCCACAGCGTTTTCCGTCGCTCCAGTGTCGATGACTGCTCTTGTTGAGCTTCGAGACCGTTGGGGAAATTCGTCCCAGCGAACATTCACATAGAGCTCCGTGAAAAATGCTTTGCCACCCTTGCCTTTCGGTGATTTTCCACCTTTGCCAGACTTGCTCTTGCCTTTGCCGAATCCTTTTCCTCCTTTGGAGAATCGGTCAGGGCATTGGCGATAGCTATGTACAGGGCGACCGCATAGAAAACATGGTCCGAAGGATCCTTTGTTGCTCGATGTCTTCCCTTTGCCTGAGCCAGGTCCAGAAGACGACTTGCTTTTGCCTTTGTTGCCACTGATGCCCTTGCCACTGCTCGACTCTGGCGAGTAGTAGCCACGGGCAGCGCGAACTTGCTTCACTGCATTGCGGGCTTCCTCCAAAGTCCGAGCTGCCTCATTTGCAAGGGCGAAGGCCTCTTGGTATTGACGCTCCTCAGGGATCTCACTCTCCTCGATGGGATTCAGCTCTTCTTCATTGGGCCACCACGAGTCGTCGTAGCCCCATTCATCTTCTTCCCATCCATCATACCAGAAGCTATTGGGCTCATCTTCCCACTGATCCCACGAAGTGGGACTCCATTCGTTCCAATCCAGCTCCAACTCCTCTTGCTCGGGCTCCCACTCACCATCAGCCCACCAAGCCTTTGCACTGCGGCCACGATCATGAAGCTGAGATCGCTCACTTTCCTCAGCGTACAGGGTTCGCAGAGCTTGACGGATGGCATAGTAGTGGGTGCTGTTTTGTGTCTGAACCAAAACTGCTTGCCGCTCGCTTTGACTGAGTTTTGCAGCCTTCATCAACCTGTATCCACGTAGTTCGTCCTCAAAAAAATTGGCCAACGTGTTCGACCCAGAACCACCACCACTGCCCAATGTAACGGTCGGTACCGTATCCGGTGGAAACTCACGCTGTTCGGACGCGCGCCTCTGAGCTCCAGCGACGGGAGATTGGGACGGAGTGGATGGGGGATCCATCCTGGCAGGTCCAGGTGTCACGACATGGCTGAGGGCTCGGTCAGCCCTTGCTCTCACTAGGCTTTGTTGAAGGTCTTGGAACATCTCTTCTTCCTTGACAATGAGCTGAGCCATTGTTTCGTTGGGACCTTTGCGGAGATGGTGCCAACGCTCCAGTTTGCCAAAGCTGTCGGGAATTGGAAGTTGCTGGAGTGGACTCGCTCTCAACACATTCAGAAGACGGGTCATTCCGTCGTCATCTGTGTAGTCATCGGGGTCGAGGTGCTTGACGACGCTGCGGGCAGCGCCCGACAATGACTGCCAGATCTTCGGTGCAGCTTGGGATTGCTCTGAAGGCTTCAATGACTTTTGAAGCCACTTGCATGCAACAACAAATGTATCAAATGTCGAAGCGTTGCCGTCCCAGCACGGCACACCTGCAGCCGTCGTAGTCATCCAGCCCCTGGAGCCCCCAGGGGCTCCGCTACCATGCGGGAGGTAGCACCCCAACACTCAACCAATGTGAACAATGCACAATGCTCAACAACCAAACTCGATGGTACACTTCTCGATTGTCGCCGACCGGTGGCGAATGACCATGCACGACACGTGTGCGAAAGGCGCCCCTTTTCTGAAAGGCTCGGACCCACCCTGCGGTTAGGGTGTCATGGTGCAAACGAAGGAGGCAAACAGCTCATGTGGGGTATGTCATGACATGTCATCTCGAATCTCTCACTTAGGGATAGAAGAGAGCCTGACCTACGAGACATGACATGGTCAACCTACCAAGGTGAAAGGGACACCAAATCCTGCCTTGGATGCGTCGGGCGACCGAAAGCCCCACATATCGTGGTGGTGACTCCATGCCCTCGGTCCTCATACCATCTCATACCCCTCATATACCAACCTGTCAGTGGCATTAGTCCGTACTAAGTCATACCCCCCAAAAACACCAACTCCAAACACTCCAGAGACCACCACAGTACCACTATCTCAGCCACCAGCCGCTGAAAAAAAAGAAAAAAAAACACGCATGCCTTTGAAGTCCCGAAAGCTCCTACTGCCCCACCATCCTCACCCGGTTTGTCCAACGGACCACCCGGTGGAGACGCAGCGCAGCGCACCCGTGGGACGCTCGCGTCACGCTGGGAGCGGCGTGCGTCACGCTCGGAGCGTCGGTGTTCCGAACCAGGTGGAACGGTGTTGAGCGAAACCACGCAGTGAAAAGCCCCCAAACGGAAGACATGGGCAGAAGTGAATCCATGTTCCATGTGAATCCATGTGATGTCTGAGTGCCAAACAAATTCTTCCGGTCCCCGGTCCCGCCCAATCCCCCTGGTTTCTGAAACACGGAAGCTCCCGCGGCGCAGGCGTCTTCCCTGCGCGACGAGCCTATGCCATTCTCTCCATCCCACCGTCCTGCGCCGCGCCGTTCCTTCGCCTCGCCTGCGCCTCGAAACTCGCAGTCGATCCTCCGCGGACTGCGCGCACCACTGCGCGTGGCGACCGTGGCCTGAGGGACCGGACGAAGGGGGAGGCCTGATTGGATGGTGATTGGATGAGAATAACATATATATATATATATATAGGTCCTTTTTTTTGGGGGGGGTTCTAGAAACTACTCGAACTGGGTGGTGTTGGTGTAGCTTTTGGGGACGGGATTTAGAAGGTCATAGTCGTGGTCATGTGCAGTTGCAACATGGAACATGGGCCTTCAAACTACAGTAGTCTCACCTACTGAGAGTCCTTTCCAGCGTGCGAGCCCTTTGTGGAATCACCATGTGGAGATTTAAGAGCACATGGAGTCATGGAGTAAGTGAATCAAAGAAACTACACTCTGCTTTTGGACGTCATCAGAGTCTTTGACTGCGCTTCTTCGAAAGAGTTCTGATGTCCAATGACCAAGTGAGTACTTGAGCATGCAAGAGCATGCGTGTGAATCAGACGCATTCATGACCTGAGGCGGCAAACCAATGTGAAAATAGCGTGAAAAAGGCTCCGAACTCCAACCACCAGCGGCATCCTCTCCATCTACCAGGACTCGAACAACCGATCGCCTGGTGCGAGGCGAGGCCATGCCTTAAGAGGTGGGGCCATCGGGCCATCTGGTGCCGGTAGATGGAGCATGAAGTACCCCCCAAGGCCTTTGGCTCTCCCTTTGGCTCTCCCTCCCATTGCCCTGCTGCTCTTGGCACTTCTTAGGTGCCCGAAACACCGAAAAAGGAACGAGAAAAAAACCCTTTCGCCTCGCACAGCGGGGGCACCCCGTCGTCTCCGGCGTCTCCGCCGGCGTCGAGGTCGGACCCGGGGGCAGCTGCCACGCGAGGAGCGGAGCGGCGGTGAGCAAGAGGCCTCCGCGGGCGGGGTCCCGCGGATCGGAGCAACGGAGTGGAGTGGAGTTCCACGGGTTACTTCTGGAACTCCACTTTCAGTGTGAAACAACCAACCAATACTAGTCAACCAAGCAACTAGTGTATCAACCAACCAAGAACTGTTTCTTCAAAGTGACCGAACTTCATCACCTGGTTGGTTTGAGGTCACAGAAAAGCCTCCTAGATCCTCCTAGGTCACGAAAAGGAACACCTTCAAGAGGTCACTAACATGATCCCCTCTCTTTCCTCCACCAACCAACGAGTCAAAGGCCATCCCGAGCGAACCACTCGTCCTCGACGAGCGAACACTCGTCGCCGACTCGTCGCACAAAGCCGGACATCGGCGTCGGATGGATCTCCGGGGACAGGTCTCGAGCAACGATCTGCCCCGAATCCTTGGGTCAAACATCTACCCAGACACGACCCGGACCTGGGACTGCCATAGGACTGCCGAGAAGCGGCCAGGGGTGGTGACCGGGGGGTCTTTCTGGGGCGGCAGTCCTATGGCAGTCCCAGACAGGTCGTGTCTGGGCTAAAAATAAGAAACATCCAACCCAGACGCGACCCTGGACCCTCGGTTCAGTAGGGCCGGACCCGAATCCTTGGGTCAAAGGTCCGGACCTTCTCACCAAACCCTAGGGTTTGGTTCGGGACCAGTCGGGCGTCGTTCACGGAGCGTCTGGGTGAAAGACAACAAGCTACGAACGTAGCTTGAAGTTACGCACGCTTGGAGGCCATTGCTAGTTCTCTTGGAGGCCATTACCACGTTCGTAGCTTCTTGTTACTAGTAGTAATGGCCTCCAACCTACTAGCGATGGCATGACATGACCAATTTTGGGGGGCAGGGCTTCTGGAACCATACGTAGACCACACGGCTGTCATGTCGTCGTCATGTCACGTGACTCCGTAGAGCTCACAGTCAGGCTACAACCTGGAACCCCAGTCCCAACCAGAAAGAAATGGATGTTTCCCCAGTCTCAACCATTTCCTATGTAAAGGATTTCAAGCAAGCCATATTGGAACAACCACTTGTTTCTGGTTGTGTGGGTTTCCAGGAATATGATACAATGACTAAACAGCATCCTCGAGCACAATTTGTTGCACATGTCGTGTTGATGGTTGATTGACAGAACCCCCCTTAGCAGAATGGTATTTCAATGGACTTTTTACATCTCCATGTGGAGAGTCTCATTGGTTCTGCCGTCAACACCTGTACTATATATGTTTGGGGTGTAGGCTATAGGCTTTGACCACCTCGTAGCACCGACTTCGCCCCGACCGCACCACATCCGGCGCAAGAGGCGGCACCACATAGCCCCCAAGAGAGCCCAACAGTGAAACTATATGTGAAACTCAATGTCTGATTGAGACCACACACCTTACAAGTCCAGGGCGGCACACTCACATCTGGGCGGCACCACATACCCCCGTGTTTCAGCAGGAAGCATGAAGGACTCGACATGAGGACGGCACCCGGGTCGACCAGACATCTTCGTGTGGCGCACGATCCGGTCGTCTCGACCCGACGCGGGCGGCGGTCCGACTTGCTCCGACCGTCGGGTGCGTCGCGCCGTGCTGCGGCCGAGCCAAAGGCGCGTGCGTCGCTGCCCTTCACAGACCTGGATCTTCCAACGTTGGCAGGTAATTGCTGCCTGTTCATCCATACGGCAAGCCATAGTTGGCAGAAATTCCGCGGAAGATACAGGTATACGAGTAGGGTCACTGATTTGGTCATGTTCCATCATGTCCCTCCTTTTCTCTTCGATCGATGCTGGCTCTCGACGTCTGATTCTTTGCGCCGTTCGAAATGCCAGAACACCAAAAGCACGCGGAGCTCCATCCCAGCCGCAGATCCATCCCACGGCTCCATCCCAGCTCCCTCCTCATCCATCCCAGCTGCCTCCAGCGGCTCCCAGGTCCAGTTGCAGATCACTCAGCCGCACGTCCAAGTACAGAGGCGCCACGGCCTCCCCCGACGACGGGCGCCACGAAAATGTCCACGCAGGGCGAGATCGGCTCCGCGCAGGGCGAGGAGAGAGTTGGAATGGAGATCGCTTCGATGCGAGACGGTGCGGACGAATGAGAACAGCCCTAAGAATCAAGGACCCTCAAAGGTGAAGGTTTTGAGGGTCCAAACCCCTGCTATGCAGGGTCCAAACCCTCCATAGGAGGGTCCAATGATGCTTAGGGAGAACTCTTTTGGTGATCAGAAGTGGAATCCATCGGTGGCAGACGTTCCCTTCCACCGAAGACCAGATTCATCGGGTTGCCTTTGAGCAGACCTTTGAGCCAAGCCTTTTGGAAGCCTCCCCAGAACCCCGCCTGAGCGGTGCTGGTGCCGCTCACGGCCCAGAAGCCCGGCGGCGTCAGGTCCCAGCGCGCCAGGCGCCGCGCGCCGCGGCCCCCCGCCCAGAGGCGGGCGACACCTCTGGGCGACAGTTCCGGACAGTGTTCGGGTCGAGGGAGGGTGGGATTCTTTTGGAAAGGTCACGGTAGAAAGGGAGGAAGTGTTCGAAATACGGTCAGATGGGGCTGGGTGATGGGTTGGTGCTGTTCCATGTTGGTTCATTTGGAAGAGGATTTATCTACAAGGAACTTGCAACTAGTATGCTATATAGAGTAGAAACGTGGCAAAGGTCAAACTCCCAAAGTGTGTTCGTGTTGGTGACTCTTTTTGTTTGAACGAAGGTCCTAATATGAGAACAAATTCCGTTTGTTTGAAGATATGCTCCTTCTGTTCGAAACGGATCTCTTTCACTGTCCATGTCTGTTCAAGGAGACATGCGCATGCAGCCAGAACGGTCCATACACCTCTGGAGGAAGGTTCCTAATCCATCATACGTTGGACCCATGGCGCAATCGAAAAGACTACCAGAACATGGCCCAGAACAGTTGCCACCATCACCCGCCCACCAGTCTAACCCCTTCAAAAGCAAGCGAATTACCAGCCTTGAAGGATCACCCATGAACTCAAGCATACTGTCCACCATTGGACCACTCACCGCTCCAACCGCCGTCGTCCCATCCCGGCCTAGGCCGGCGCCCGGCAGCAGCGTCAAGGCCGTGGCAGCGAAGGGCAGCGACAAGCTTTGCAGCGCCTCAGCGGCGCACGGCTCGGCGTTCGGCGCACGGCTCGGCGTTCGGCGCCTCGTCGGAGCGGTGCCAAGACATCCTTCGACGCGGCGCCAAGTCGCGAAGGGTGCGGGCTCCAATGGGTGCGGGTTTTTGGGACGAGTTTGGGTGGAGGGGAACGAAGGAATTGGGCACCTGGGGTTTTTTCGACCCGAAACAGGGCATCCAACGAAAAAGCGGTGTGATGTGAAGCCTCCCGGAATGGAATTGTCCAAGGAGGTGAATTGCAGAATACCATTTAGAGAAAGTGAGTGCTTCAAGGTGTCTATGCATTACATATTCTGAAAAATGAGCTCTGGATCTCAAAGCAAGATGATATTTAAGTGACTTGTGGGTTGAAGAGATGGCGTTGAACTGCTGGATTTTCCCTCAGATGGAGACGTCTCTCCTCCTCTGAGTGGACTTTCCCGCTCCGACGAGTGGAAGGGACATCATACTCCGTGCGAACGAACCCAACAAAAGTCTTGCCATCCAGCAGAACATGCATATGTTGCATGATATGTAATGTTTGATGTACCCAGTTTTGATCTATAGTTTTCAAAACCATGAAGACGAAGGAAAGTTCAGCAGCAGGATCA
>CAXIVM010000297.1:0-32016 GCA_964035705.1 Porites rus | reverse complement strand
CTTCTTGTCGGCCTTGGTGTCAAAAAACTCTGTTGCTTTGTTTCTGTCTCTTCTGTGCACTTTCTGTCTTCTTGTGGGCCTTGGTGTCAAAAAACTCTCATCTCAAGTTGATTTGCTTTGCTTCTGTCTCTTCTGTGCTCTTTCTGTCTTCTTGTGGGCCTTGGTGTCAAATAACTCTCATCTTAAGCTGATTTGCTTGCTTCTGTCTCTTCGGTGCTCTTTCTGTCTTCTTGTGGGCCTTGGTGTCAAAAACTCTCATCTGAAGTTGATATGCTTTGTTTCCGTCACTTCTGTGCTTTTTCTGTCTTCTTGTGGGCCTTGGTGTCCAAAAACTATCATCTTAAGTTGGTTTGCTTTGTTTCTGTCTCTTCTGTGCTCTTTCTGTCTTCTTGTGGGCCTTGGTGTCAAAAAACTCCCATCTTTATGTGTCTGTCTCTTCTGTGCATTTTCTGTCTTCTTGTTGGGCCTTGGTGTCAATAAACTGTCTCTTCTGTGCTCTTTCTGTCTTCTTGTGGGCCTTGGTGTCAAAAAAACTCTCATCTTAAGTTGGATTGCTTTGTTTCTGCCTCTTCTGTGCTCTTTCTGTCTTCTTGTGGGCCTTGGTGTCAAAAAACTGTCATCTTAAGTTGATTTGCTTTGCTTCTGTCTCTTCTGTGCTCTTTCTGTCTTCTTGTGGGGCTTTGGTGTCAACAAACTCTCATCTTAAGTTGGTTTGCTTTGTTGCTGTCTCTTCTGTGCTTTTTCTGTCTTCTTGTGGGCCTTGGTGTCAAAAAACTCTCATCTTAAGTTGGGTTGCTTTGTTTCTGCCTCTTCTGTGCTCTTTCTGTCTTCTTGTGGGCCTTGGTGCCAAAAAAACTGTCATCTTAAGTTGATTTGCTTTGCTTCTGTCTCTTCTGTGCTCTTTTTGTCTTCTTGTGGGCTTTGGTGTCAACAAACTCTCATCTTAAGTTGGTTTGCTTTGTTGCTGTCTCTTCTGTGCTTTTTCTGTCTTCTTGTGGGCCTTGGTGTCAAAAATCTTAAGTTGGTTTGCTTTGTTTCCGTCTCTTCTGTGCTCTTTCTGTCTTCTTGTGGGCCTTGGGGTCAAAAAACTCTCATCTTAAGTTGGGTTTGCTTCTTCTGTGCTCTTTCTGTCTTCTTGTGGGCCTTGGTGTCAACAAAACTCTCATCTTAAGTTGATTTGCTGTGTGTCTGTCTCTTCTGTGCTCTTTCCTTGGTGTCAAGAAACTCTCATCTTAAGTTGGTTTGCTTTGTTTCTGTCTCTTCTGTGCTCTTTCTGTCTTCTTGTGGGCCTTGGTGTCAAAAAGCTCTCAGCTTAAGTTGATTAGCTTTGTTTCTGTCTCTTCTGTGCTCTTTCTGTCTTCTTGTGGGCCTTGGTGTCAAAAAACTCTCATCTTGAGTTGATTTGCTTGGTTTCTGTCTCTTCTGTGCTTTTTCTGTCTTCTTGTTGGCCTTGGTGTCAATAAACTGTCTCTTCTGTGCTCTTTCTGTCTTCTTGTGGGCCTTGGTGTCAAAAAACTCTCATCCTAAGTTGGATTGCTTTGTTTCTGCCTCTTCTGTGCTCTTTCTGTCTTCTTGTGGGCCTTGGTGTCAAAAAACTGTCATCTTAAGTTGGTTTGCTTTGCTTCTGTCTCTTCTGTGCTCTTTCTGTTCTTCTTGTGGGCTTTGGTGTCAACAAACTCTCATCTTAAGTTGGTTTGCTTTGTTGCTGTCTCTTCTGTGCTTTTTCTGTCTTCTTGTGGGCCTTGGTGTCAAAAATCTTAAGTTGGTTTGCTTTGTTTCCGTCTCTTCTGTGCTCTTTCTGTCTTCTTGTGGGCCTTGGGGTCAAAAAACTCTCATCTTAAGTTGGTTTGCTTCTTCTGTGCTCTTTCTGTCTTCTTGTGGGCCTTGGTGTCAACAAAACTCTCATCTTAAGTTGGTTTGCTGTGTTTTCTGTCTCTTCTGTGCTCTTTTTGTCTTCTTGTGGGCCTTGGTGTCAAAAAACTCTCATCTTAAGTTGATTTGCTGTGTGTCTGTCTCTTCTGTGCTCTTTCCTTGGTGTCAAGAAACTCTCATCTTAAGTTGGTTTGCTTTGTTTCTGTCTCTTCTGTGCTCTTCTGTCTTCTTGTGGGCCTTGGTGTCAAAAAGCTCTCAGCTTAAGTTGATTAGCTTTGTTTCTGTCTCCTTCTGTGCTCTTTCTGTCTTCTTGTGGGCCTTGGTGTCAAAAAACTCTCATCTTGAGTTGATTTGCTTTGGTTTCTGTCTCTTCTGTGCTCTTTCTGTCTTCTTGTGGGCCTTGGTGTCAAAAAACTCTCATCTTAAGTTGATTAGCTTTGTTTCTGTCTCTTCTGTGCTCTTTCTGTCTTCTTGTGGGCATTGGTGTCAAAAACTCTCATCTTAAGTTGATTTGCTTTGTTTCTGTCTCTTCTGTGCTCTTTTCTGTTCTTGTGGGCTTTGGTGTCAAAAAAACTCTCATCTTAAGTTGATTTGCTTCGTTTCTGTCTCTTCTGTGCTCTGTCTGTCTTCTTGTGGGCCTTGGTTTTCAAAAAAAACTTTCACCTTAAGTTGATTTGCTTTGTTTCTGTCTCTTCTGTGCGCTGTATGTCTTCTAGTGGGCCTCGGTGTCAAAAAACATCTCATCTTAAAGTTGATTAGCTCTGGTTCTGCTCTTCTGTGCTCTGTCTGTCTTCTTGTGGGCCTTGGTGTCAAAAAAACTCTCACCTTAAGTTGATTTGCTTTGTTTCTGTCTCTTCTGTGCTCTGTATGTCTTCTAGTGGGCCTCGGTGTCAAAAAACCTCTCATCTTAAGTTGATTTGCTTTGTTTCTGTCTCTTCTGTGCTCTTTCTGTCTTCTTGTGGACCTTGGTGTCAAAAAACTCTCTTGCTTTGTTTCTGTCTCTTCTGTGCTCTGTCTGTCTTCTTGTGGACCTTAAGTTGATTTGCTTTGTTTCTGTCTCTTCTGTGCTCTGTATGTCTTCTTGTGGGCCTTGGTGTTAAAAAAACCTCTCATCTTAAGTTGATTTGCTTTGTTTCTGTCTCTTCTGTGCTCTTTCTGTCTTCTTGTCGGCCTTGGTGTCAAGAAACTCTCTTGCTTTGTTTCTGTCTCTTCTGTGCTCTTTCTGTCTTCTTGTAGGCCTTGGTGTCAAAAAACTCTCATCTTAAGTTGATTTGCTTAAGTTGATTTGCTTTGTTTTTGTCTCGTCTGTGCTCTTTCTGTCTTCTTGTGGGCCCTTGGTGTCAAAAAACCTCTCATCTTAAGTTGATTTGCTTTGTTTCCGTCTCTTCTGTGCTCTTTCTGTCTTCTTGTCGGCCTTGGTGTCAAGAAACTCTCTTGCTTTGTTTCTGTCTCTTCTGCGCTCTTTCTGTCTTCTTGTGGGCCTTGGTGTCAAAAAACTCTCATCTTAAGTTGATTTGCTTTAAGTTGATTTGCTTTGTTTTTGTCTCGTCTGTGGCTCTTTCTGTCTTCTTGTGGGCCTTGGTGTCAAAAAACTCTCATCTTAAGTTGATTTGCTTTAATTTGATTTGCTTTGTTTTTGTCTCGTCTGTGCTCTTTCTGTCTTCTTGTGGGCCTTGGTGTCAAAAAATTCTCATTTTAAGTTGATTTGCTTTGTTTCCGTCTTTCCTGTGATCTTTGTGCCTCCCATGCACCTCGTAGTGATGCAAGTGGTGCTGTGGAACGCCGCCGACTTTTTTAGCATTTTCTCTGTCATTTTTGTATCCGGTGCCCTTGTGGAAAGTCGGGGCCCAGTTTGTCAAAAAACAGTGCATTACTGATCCCAAAAAGTCTTATTTTTTGCTGTGTTTACCAGTGTTTTATGAACATTGCCCTTCAAAGCCTTTGAATGCCGGAAAAAAATAAAAAAATCAAAAAATGCCTCCCGTGCAGGAAAAATGCAACTTTTTGAGGGTAAATAAGCTCAACACAAACTCACCCAAAGCAACTTTTTACTGTAAATTAGTGTTTTTGCACCTTCGAGCCTGCCTCAAGACACCCCAAAAGTCTGCAAATCACAATCTCGAACTTTCCCCCCCCCCAAACCCCCCCCAAGCAAAACCTACCGGGGGAGAAAGCGATATTCATCGCTTTCCGTCATCAAAACCTCGAACTTTCACCCCCCCCCCCCAGCAAAACCTACCGGGGTTTACCTGTCCAATGTGCGCCATCTCTGGGGGGGAGATGACCGGGATGAAGCCGAACGTTTGCTTGATGCATGGACTGACTTCAATACATGGACAAAACAAAAGAAAACTCAGTCCTTTGATTGCACCTTTTGGGAATCATTCGTTTGACATCACAAATGCTTCTATCTCTTACCACCTCAGCTCCTGGGGGGGGGTGAAAATTCGAGATTGTGATTTGCAAACTTTTGGGGTGTCTTGAGGCAGGCTCGAAGGTGCAAAAAAACTGTAATTTACAGTAAAAAGTTGCTTTGGGTGGGTTTGCGTTGGGCTTATTTGCCCTCAAAAAGTTGCATTTGTCTTCTTGTGGGCCTTGGTGTCAAAAAACTCTCATCTTAAGTTGATTTGCTTTAAGTTGATTTGTTTTGTTTCTGTCTCTTCTGTGCTCTTTCTGTCTTCTTGTGGGCCTTAGTGTCAGAAAACTCTCATCTTAAGTTGATTTGCTTCGTTTCTGTCTCTTCTGTGTCCTTTCTGTCTTCTTGTGGGCCTTGGTGTCAAAAACTCTCATCTTAAGTTGATTTGCTTTGTTTCTGTTCTCTTCTGTGCTCTTTCTGTCTTCTTGTGGGCCTTGGTGTCAAAAAACTCTCATCTTAAGTTGATTAGCTTTGTTTCTGTCTCTTCTGTGCTCTTTTCTGTCTTCTTGTGGGCCTTGGTGCCAAGAATCTCTCATCTTAAGTTGGTTTGCTTTGTTTCTGTCTCTTCTGTGCTCTTTCTGTCTTCTTGTGGGCCTTGGTGCCAAAAAAATCTCATCTTAAGTTGATTTGCTTTGTTTCTGTCTCTTCTGTGCTCTTTCTGTCTTCTTGTGGGCCTTGGTGTCAAAAAACTATCGTCTTAAGTTGATTTGCTTTAAGTTGATTTGCTTTGTTTCTGTCTCTTCTGTGCTCTTTCTGTCTTCTTGTGGGCCTTGGTGTCAAAAAACTCCATTTTTAAGTTGAATTGCTTTGCTTCTGTCTCTTCTGTGCTCTTTCTGTCTTCTTGTGAGCCTTGGTGTCAAAAAACTCTGATGTTAAGTTGGCTTGCTTTGCTTCTGTCTCTTCTGCGCTCTTCCTGTCTTCTTGTGGGCCTTGGTGTCCAAAAACTCTCAGCTTAAGTTGATTTGCTTTGTTTCTGTCTCTTCTGTGCTCTTTCTGTCTTCTTGTGGGCCTTGGTGCCAAAAAATCTCATCTTAAGTTGATTTGCTTTGTTTCTGTCTCTTCTGTGTCCTTTCTGTCTTCTTGTGGGCCTTGGTGTCAAAAACTCTCATCTTAAGTTGGTTTGCTTTGTTTCTGTCTCTTCTGTGCTCTTTCTGTCTTCTTGTGGGCGTTGGTGTCAAAAAACTCTCATCTTAAGTTGATTTGCTTTGTTTTCTGTCTCTTCTGTGCTCTTTCTGTCTTCTTGTGGGCCTTGGTGTCAAAAAACTCTCATCTTAAGTTGATTTGCTTTGTTTCTGTCTCTTCTGTGCTCTTTCTGTCTTCTTGTGGGCCTTGGTGCCAAGAAACTCTCATTTTAAGTTGATTTGCTTTGTTTCTGTCTCTTCTGTGCTCTTTCTGTCTTCTTGTGGGCCTTGTGCCAAAAAACTCTCATCTTAAGTTGATTTGCTTTGTTTCTGTCTCTTCTGTGCTCTTTCTGTCTTCTTGTGGGCCTTGGTGTCAAAAAACTCTCATCTTAAGTTGGTTGGCTTTGTTTCTGTTTCTTCTGCGCTCTGTCTGTCTTGTTGTGGGCCTTGGTGTCAAGGAGACTCTCACCTTAAGTTGGTTTGCTTTTTTTCTGTCTCTTCTGTGTTCTTTCTGTTTCTTGTGGGCCTTGGTGCCAAAAAACTCTCATCTTAAGTTGATTTGCTTTGTTCAGTCTCTTCTGTGCTCTTTCTGTCTTCTTGTGGGCCTTGGCGTCCTTGGTGTCAAAAACTCTCATCTTAAGTTGATTTGCTCTTCTGTGCTCTTTCTGTCTTCTTGTGGGCCTTGGTGTCAAAAAAAAATC
The DNA here is from genome assembly GCA_964035705.1 of Porites rus. Lineage (NCBI taxonomy): Eukaryota > Metazoa > Cnidaria > Anthozoa > Scleractinia > Poritidae > Porites > Porites rus. The sequence continues at coordinate 25,906 of CAXIVM010000297.1, read as the reverse complement.
ATCTTAAGTTGATTTGCTTTGTTTCTGTCTCTTCTGTGCTCCTTCTGTCTGCTTGTGGGCCTTGGTGTCAAAAAACTCTCATCTTAAGTTGATTTGCTTTGTTTTTTGTCTCTTCTGTGCTCTTTCTGTCTTCTTGTGGGCCTTGGTGTCAAAAAACTATCATCTTAAGTTGAGTTGCTTCAAGTTGATTTGCTTTGTTTCTGTCTCTTCTGTGCTCTTTCTGTCTTCTTGTGGGCCTTGGTGCCAAAAAAAATCTCATCTTAAGTTGATTTGCTTTGTTTCTGCCTCTTCTGTGTCCTTTCTGTCTTCTTGTGGGCCTTGGTGCCAAAAAAACTCTCATCTTAAGTTGATTTGCTTTGTTTCTGTCTCTTCTGTGCTCTTTCTGTCTTCTTGTGGGCCTTGGTGTCAAAAAAACTCTCATCTTAAGTTGATTTGCTTTGTTTCTGTCTCTTCTGTGCTCTTTCTGTCTTCTTGTGGGCCTTGGTGTCAAAAACTCTCATCTTAAGTTGATTTGCTTTGTTTCTGTCTCTTCTGTGCTCTTTCTGTCTTCTTGTGGGCCTTGGTGCCAAGAAACTCTCATTTTAAGTTGATTTGCTTTGTTTCTGTCTCTTCTGTGCTCTTTCTGTCTTCTTGTGGGCCTTGTGCCAAAAAAATCTCATCTTAAGTTGATTTGCTTTGTTTCTGTCTCTTCTGTGTCCTTTCTGTCTTCTTGTGGGCCTTGGTGCCAAAAAACTCTCATCTTACGTTGATTTGCTTTGTTTCTGTCTCTTCTGTGCTCTTTCTGTCTTCTTGTGGGCCTTGGTGTCAAAAAACTCTGTTGCTTTGTTTCTGTCTCTTCTGTGCACTTTCTGTCTTCTTGTGGGCCTTGGTGTCAAAAAACTCTCATCTCAAGTTGATTTGCTTTAAGTTGCTTTGCTTTGCTTCTGTCTCTTCTGTGCTCTTTCTGTCTTCTTGTGGGCCTTGGTGTCAATAAACTCCCATCTGAAGTTGATATGCTTTGTTTCCGTCTCTTCTGTGCTTTTTCTGTCTTCTTGTGGGCCTTGGTGTCCAAAAACTATCATCTTAAGTTGGTTTGCTTTGTTTCTGTCTCTTCTGTGCTCTGTCTGTCTTCTTGTGGGCCTTGGTTTCAAAAAACTATCATCTTAAGTTGGTTTGCTTTGTTTCTGTCTCTTCTGTGCTCTTTCTGTCTTCTTGTGGGCCTTGGTGTCAAAAAACTCCCATCTTTATGTGTCTGTCTCTTCTGTGCTTTTTCTGTCTTCTTGCTGGCCTTGGTGTCAATAAACTGTCTCTTCTGTGCTCTTTCTGTCTTCTTGTGGGCCTTGGTGTCAAAAAACTCTCATCTTAAGTTGGATTGCTTTGTTTCTGCCTCTTCTGTGCTCTTTCTGTCTTCTTGTGGGCCTTGGTGTCAAAAAACTGTCATCTTAAGTTGGTTTGCTTTGCTTCTGTCTCTTCTGTGCTCTTTCTGTCTTCTTGTGGGCTTTGGTGTCAACAAACTCTCATCTTAAGTTGGTTTGCTTTGTTGCTGTCTCTTCTGTGTTTTTTCTGTCTTCTTGTGGGCCTTGGTGTCAAAAATCTTAAGTTGGTTTGCTTTGTTTCCGTCTCTTCTGTGCTCTTTCTGTCTTCTTGTGGGCCTTGGGGTCAAAAAAACTCTCATCTTAAGTTGGTTTGCTTCTTCTGTGCTCTTTCTGTCTTCTTGTGGGCCTTGGTGTCAAAAAAACTCTCATCTTAAGTTGAGTTGCTTGGTTTCCGTCTCTTCTGTGCTCTTTCGGTCTTCTTGTGGGCCTTGGTGTCAAAAAACTCTCATCTTAAGTTGGTTTGCTGTGTTTCTGTCTCTTCTGTGCTCTTTCTGTCTTCTTGTGGGCCTTGGTGTCAAAAAACTCCCATCTTTATGTGTCTGTCTCTTCTGTGCTTTTTCTGTCTTCTTGTTGGCCTTGGTGTCAATAAACTGTCTCTTCTGTGCTCTTTCTGTCTTCTTGTGGGCCTTGGTGTCAAGAAACTCTCATCTTAAGTTGGATTGCTTTGTTTCTGCCTCTTCTGTGCTCTTTCTGTCTTCTTGTGGGCCTTGGTGTCAAAAAACTGTCATCTTAAGTTGATTTGCTTTGCTTCTGTCTCTTCTGTGCTCTTTCTGTCTTCTTGTGGGCTTTGGTGTCAACAAACTCTCATCTTAAGTTGGTTTGCTTTGTTGCTGTCTCTTCTGTGCTTTTTCTGTCTTCTTGTGGGCCTTGGTGTCAAAAATCTTAAGTTGGTTTGCTTTGTTTCCGTCTCTTCTGTGCTCTTTCTGTCTTCTTGTGGGCCTTGGGGTCAAAAAACTCTCATCTTAAGTTGGTTTGCTTCTTCTGTGCTCTTTCTGTCTTCTTGTGGGCCTTGGTGTCAACAAAACTCTCATCTTAAGTTGATTTGCTGTGTGTCTGTCTCTTCTGTGCTCTTTCCTTGGTGTCAAGAAACTCTCATCTTAAGTTGGTTTGCTTTGTTTCTGTCTCTTCTGTGCTCTTTCTGTCTTCTTGTGGGCCTTGGTGTCAAAAAGCTCTCATCTTAAGTTGGTTTGCTTTGTTTCTGTCTCTTCTGTGCTCTTTCTGTCTTCTTGTGGGCCTTGGTGCCAAAAAAATCTCATCTTAAGTTGATTAGCTTTGTTTCTGTCTCTTCTGTGCTCTTTCTGTCTTCTTGTGGGCCTTGGTGTCAAAAAACTCTCATCTTGAGTTGATTTGCTTGGTTTCTGTCTCTTCTGTGCTTTTTCTGTCTTCTTGTTGGCCTTGGTGTCAAAAAACTGTCTCTTCTTTGCTCTTTCTGTCTTCTTGTGGGCCTTGGTGTCAAAAAACTCTCTTCTTAAGTTGGATTGCTTTGTTTCTGCCTCTTCTGTGCTCTTTCTGTCTTCTTGTGGGCCTTGGTGTCAAAAAACTGTCATCTTAAGTTGGTTTGCTTTGCTTCTGTCTCTTCTGTGCTCTTTCTGTCTTCTTGTGGGCTTTGGTGTCAACAAACTCTCATCTTAAGTTGGTTTGCTTTGTTGCTGTCTCTTCTGTGCTTTTTCTGTCTTCTTGTGGGCCTTGGTGTCAAAAATCTTAAGTTGATTTGCTTCGTTTCCGTCTCTTCTGTGCTCTTTCTGTCTTCTTGTGGGCCTTGGGGTCAAAAAACTCTCATCTTAAATTGGTTTGCTTCTTCTGTGCTCTTTCTGTCTTCTTGTGGGCCCTGGTGTCAACAAAACTCTCATCTTAAGTTGATTTGCTTGGTTTCCGTCTCTTCTGTGCTCTTTCGGTCTTCTTGTGGGCCTTGGTGTCAAAAAACTCTCATCTTAAGTTGGTTTGCTGTGTTTCTGTCTCTTCTGTGCTCTTTTTGTCTTCTTGTGGGCCTTGGTGTCAAAAGACTCTCATCTTAAGTTGATTTGCTGTGTGTCTGTCTCTTCTGTGCTCTTTCCATGGTGTCAAAAAAACTCTCATCTTAAGTTGGTTTGCTTTGTTTCTGTCTCTTCTGTGCTCTTTCTGTCTTCTTGTGGGCCTTGGTGTCAAAAAGCTCTCAGCTTAAGTTGATTAGCTTTGTTTCTGTCTCTTCTGTGCTCTTTCTGTCTTCTTGTGGGCCTTGGTGTCAAAAAACTCTCATCTTGAGTTGATTTGCTTGGTTTCTGTCTCTTCTGTGCTCTTTCTGTCTTCTTGTGGGCCTTGGTGTCAAAAAACTCTCATCTTAAGTTGATTAGCTTTGTTTCTGTCTCTTCTGTGCTCTTTCTGTCTTCTTGTGGGCATTGGTGTCAAAAACTCTCATCTTAAGTTGATTTGCTTTGTTTCTGTCTCTTCTGTGCTCTTTCTGTTCTTGTGGGCTTTGGTGTCAAAAAACTCTCATCTTAAGTTGATTTGCTTCGTTTCTGTCTCTTCTGTGCTCTGTCTGTCTTCTTGTGGGCCTTGGTGTCAAAAAAACTTTCACCTCAAGTTGATTTGCTTTGTTTCTGTCTCTTCTGTGCTCTGTATGTCTTCTAGTGGGCCTCGGTGTCAAAAAACCTTTCATCTTAAAGTTGATTAGCTTTGTTTCTGCTCTTCTGTGCTCTGTCTGTCTTCTTGTGGGCCTTGGTGTCAAAAAAACTCTCACCTTAAGTTGATTTGCTTTGTTTCTGTCTCTTCTGTGCTCTGTATGTCTTCTAGTGGGCCTCGGTGTCAAAAAACCTCTCATCTTAAGTTGATTTGCTTTGTTTCTGTCTCTTCTGTGCTCTTTCTGTCTTCTTGTGGGCCTTGGTGTCAAAAAACTCTCTTGCTTTGTTTCTGTCTCTTCTGTGCTCTGTCTGTCTTCTTGCGGACCTTAAGTTGATTTGCTTTGTTTCTGTCTCTTCTGTGCTCTGTATGTCTTCTTGTGGGCCTTGGTGTCAAAAAACCTCTCATCTTAAGTTGATTTGCTTTGTTTCTGTCTCTTCTGTGCTCTTTCTGTCTTCTTGTCGGCCTTGGTGTCAAGAAACTCTCTTGCTTTGTTTCTGTCTCTTCTGTGCTCTTTCTGTCTTCTTGTGGGCCTTGGTGTCAAAAAACTCTCATCTTAAGTTGATTTGCTTTAAGTTGATTTGCTTTGTTTTTGTCTCGTCTGTGCTCTTTCTGTCTTCTTGTGGGCCTTGGTGTCAAAAAATTCTCATCTTAAGTTGATTTGCTTTGTTTCCGTCTTTCCTGTGATCTTTGTGCCTCCCATGCACCTCGTAGTGATGCAAGTGGTGCTGTGGAATGCCGCCGACTTTTTTAGCATTTTCTCTGTCATTTTTGTATCCGGTGCCCTTGTGGAAAGTCGGGGCCCAGTTTGTCAAAAAACAGTGCATTACTGATCCCAAAAAGTCTTATTTTTTGCTGTGTTTACCAGTGTTTTATGAACATTGCCCTTCAAAGCCTTTGAATGCCGGAAAAAAACAAAAAAATCAAAAAATGCATCCCGTGCAGGAAAAATGCAACTTTTTGAGGGTAAATAAGCTCAACACAAACTCACCCAAAGCAACTTTTTACTGTAAATTAGTGTTTTTTGCACCTTCGAGCCTGCCTCAAGACACCCCAAAAGTCTGCAAATCACAATCTCGAACTTTCACCCCCCCCAACCCCGCCCCAAGCAAAACCTACCGGGGAGAAAGCGATATTCATCGCTTTCCGTCATCAAAATCTCGAACTTTCAACCCCCCCCCAGCAAAACCTACCGGGGTTTACCTGTCCAATGTGCGCCATCTCTGGGGGGGAGATGACCGGGATGAAGCCGAACGTTTGCTTGATGCATGGACTGACTTCAATACATGGACAAAACAAAAGAAAACTCAGTCCTTTGATTGCACCTTTTGGGAATCATTCGTTTGACATCACAAATGCTTCTATCTCTTACCACCTCAGCTCCTGGGGGGGGGTGAAAATTCGAGATTGTGATTTGCAAACTTTTGGGGTGTCTTGAGGCAGGCTCGAAGGTGCAAAAAAACTGTAATTTACAGTAAAAAGTTGCTTTGGGTGGGTTTGCGTTGGGCTTATTAGCCCTCAAAAAGTTGCATTTGTCTTCTTGTGGGCCTTGGTGTCAAAAAACTCTCATCTTAAGTTGGTTTGCTTTAAGTGGATTTGTTTTGTTTCTGTCTCTTCTGTGCTCTTTCTGTCTTCTTGTGGGCCTTAGTGTCAGAAAACTCTCATCTTAAGTTGATTTGCTTCGTTTCTGTCTCTTCTGTGCTCTGTCTGTTTTCTTGTGGGCCTTGGTGTCAAGAGAACTCTCACCTTAAGTTGATTTGCTTTGTTTCTGTCTCTTCTGTGCTCTGTGTGCCTGCTAGTGGGCCTCGGTGCCAAAAATTTCTCATCTTAAGTTGATTAGCTTTGTTTCTGCTCTTCTGTGCTCTGTCTGTCTTCTTGTGGGCCTTGGTGTCAAGAAAACTCTCACCAAAAGTTGATTGGCTTTGTTTCTGTTTCTTCTGTGCTCTGTATGTCTTCTAGTGGGCCTCGGTGTCAAAAAACCTCTCATCTTAAGTTGGTTTGATTTGTTTCTGTCTCTTCTGTGCTCTTTCTGTCTTCTTGTGGGCCTTGGTGTCAAAAAACTATCGTCTTAAGTTGATTTGCTTTAAGTTGATTTGCTTTGTTTCTGTCTCTTCTGTGCTCTTTCTGTCTTCTTGTGGGCCTTGGTGTCAAAAAACTCCCATTTTTAAGTTGATTTGCTTTGCTTCTGTCTCTTCTGTGCTCTTTCTGTCTTCTTGTGAGCCTTGGTGTCAAAAAACTCTCATGTTAAGTTGGCTTGCTTTGCTTCTGTCTCTTCTGTGCTCTTCCTGTCTTCTTGTGGGCCTTGGTGTCCAAAAACTCTCAGCTTAAGTTGATTTGCTTTGTTTCTGTCTCTTCTGTGCTCTTTCTGTCTTCTTGTGGGCCTTGGTGCCAAAAAATCTCATCTTAAGTTGATTTGCTTTGTTTCTGTCTCTTCTGTGTCCTTTCTGTCTTCTTGTGGGCCTTGGTGTCAAAAACTCTCATCTTAAGTTGATTTGCTTTGTTTCTGTCTCTTCTGTGCTCTTTCTGTCTTCTTGTGGGCCTTGGTGTCAAAAAACTCTCATCTTAAGTTGATTTGCTTTGTTTCTGTCTCTTCTGTGCTCTTTCTGTCTTCTTGTGGGCCTTGGTGCCAAGAATCTCTCATCTTAAGTTGGTTTGCTTTGTTTCTGTCTCTTCTGTGCTCTTTCTGTCTTCTTGTGGGCCTTGGTGCCAAAAAAATCTCATCTTAAGTTGATTTGCTTTGTTTCTGTCTCTTCTGTGTCCTTTCTGTCTTCTTGTGGGCCTTGGTGCCAAAAAACTCTCATCTTAAGTTGATTTGCTTTGTTTCTGTCTCTTCTGTGCTCTTTCTGTCTTCTTGTGGGCCTTGGTGTCAAAAAACTCTCATCTTAAGTTGGTTTGCTTTGTTTCTGTCTCTTCTGCGCTCTGTCTGTCTTCTTGTGGGCCTCGGTGTCAAGGAGACTCTCACCTTAAGTTGTTTTGCTTTGTTTCTGTCTCTTCTGTGTTCTTTCTGTTTCTTGTGGGCCTTGGCGTCCTTGGTGTCAAAAACTCTCATCTTAAGTTGATTTGCTCTTCTGTGCTCTTTCTGTCTTCTTGTGGGCCTTGGTGTCAAAAAAAATCATCTTAAGTTGATTTCCTTTGTTTCTGTCTCTTCTGTGCTCCTTCTGTCTGCTTGTGGGCCTTGGTGTCAAAAAACTCTCATCTTAAGTTGATTTGCTTTGTTTTTGTCTCTTCTGTGCTCTTTCTGTCTTCTTGTGGGCCTTGGTGTCAAAAAAACTATCATCTTAAGTTGATTTGCTTTGTTTCTGTCTCTTCTGTGCTCTTTCTGTCTTCTTGTGGGCCTTGGTGCCAAAAAAATCTCATCTTAAGTTGCTTTGCTTTGTTTCTGTCTCTTCTGTGTCCTTTCTGTCTTCTTGTGGGCCTTGGTGCCAAAAAACTCTCATCTTAAGTTGATTTGCTTTGTTTCTGTCTCTTCTGTGCTCTTTCTGTCTTCTTGTGGGCCTTGGTGTCAAAAAACTCTCATCTTAAGTTGATTTGCTTTGTTTCTGTCTCTTCTGTGCTCTTTCTGTCTTCTTGTGGGCCTTGGTGCCAAGAAACTCTCATTTTAAGTTGATTTGCTTTGTTTCTGTCTCTTCTGTGCTCTTTCTGTCTTCTTGTGGGCCTTGTGCCAAAAAACTCTCATCTTAAGTTGATTTGCTTTGTTTCTGTCTCTTCTGTGTCCTTTCTGTCTTCTTGTGGGCCTTGGTGCCAAAAAACTCTCATCTTACGTTGATTTGCTTTGTTTTTGTCTCTTCTGTGCTCTTTCTGTCTTCTTGTGGGCCTTGGTGTCAACTTTCACCCCCCCCAGCAAAACCTCCGGGGGAGCAACTCAAAGCGATATTCATCGCTTTCCGTCACCAGCAAACCAGCAAACCAGCAAAACCAGCAACAAAACAAAATAACAGCACCAGCAGCAGCAGCAAACGAGCAACAGCAGCAGCAAACCAGGAAAGCAGCAACAGCAGCAGCAACAAAGCCCCCCAAAAAAAGAGTAGCACCAGCACAGCAGCAAACGAGCAGCACCAGCAGCAGCAGCGGCGGCAGCAGCAGCAGCAGCCAGAGCACTCCTAAAAACAGAGCGGCGCAGGGTGGGCCCGAGATCTAAAGTCATTGCTAAAACCCATCGAAGTCTCATTTTGCTGAAGCAATGCGGGCTCAGGTATCCGAGGCTACCTTTCGTGGAAAATTAGACCAGCATAGACCCCATCAGACCAGTCCACCAATATGCGCATCAGCTGAACGCGCCCGCTTTGCCCAACACAAACGTAAAACACTGAAAGATCGGCAAGGACCAGCTAAAGCTGCTCAGAAGACATGATGATCATTGCTGCGCAGCATGGTGCCATGCACAATATGACTCCTGGCCACACAGGATGTCATCCCTGGCATCCTGGGCATGACCTACCCTACTATGATGCCGTTTATGATGTCTTCCCTGGCATGACATGATGTCACCTGGCATGACATGATGCCACCCCTGGCAGGACATGATGTCATTCTGGGCATGACATCATGTCACCCCTGGCGTGACATGATGTAGTTCTGGGCATGACATGGCGTCATCCCTGGCATGACGCAAAACAAAACGTCGATCCAGAGCCAGCGCCTGCACCAGCGCGTCACCAGCACCAGCAAAACAACACGCCGATCCAGCACCAGCATCAGCATGGCAGCAGCACCGGCAAAACCAAAATGCCCATCCAAAGCCAACACCTGCACCTCCACCAGCACTGCAGCACCACCTGCAAAACCAAAACGCCGATCCAGAGCCAGCACCTGCACCAGCATCAGCAGCACTCGTAAAACCAAAACGCCGATCCAGAGCCACACCATTGAGAAGTTGGAACCCCTATAGCCTGCAGCTAGAAAAAGCAGAGTTTTTGATGTTGTTTTTGGCTTTAATTCCGCTCTCATTTGCTTTAAGGTGTGCCTTTAATTGCTTTCATTGGCTTCAGCAAGTGTGCCAAAAATCTGCAATCTGTTTTTGTTCTGCTGAGTTGTTTGGAGCATTTTGGAAATGAATGCTACAACCATCCATCAAGGTACTGAAGTCGCTGGTCCATGCAGGAATCCCATAGTTTCCCGCAGCCTACTAAAACCAATCCTGAAGTCTTCGCACAGCCTAGGTCAAAAAGAGGTTTAGATAGGTTTAGATGGTTTAGCCTCCATGCCAAGCGCTTTGTGGATTCTGTCTAGCTGTTCGTCGGACAAGGGGATGTAGCCAGCCTTGTGCGCGAAGGATCGCAACACTCCAAACTCAAGACAAACACACTTTGCTTCCTCCTTCTACTTGCCCTAGGAACGGCCGCAGGAGCCCGCCTCATGTTGCCTCGTGATAGACTTCGCCGCGGCAACACCGCGGGCCATCTCTATCAACACCTCGGTGTTTTCACGGCATGGCTGCGCCGGACAACAACGACACCAACGACAAACGAAACACGGACGGGACCTGCTGCATCCGCACTTGCATGCGGTGGCATGACTCTTCGTGGGCCATGTAAATTCCTCAGTTGCAAGGCATGGCGAGTGCTTTTGAATCAAGAGTCTTGATTGTCATCGACACATTTGCATGAATGAATTCTCACCATCCAAGAAGCTAATTCTGCCTTCTGCTGGCGAAGTGCCAAGTCGCTTCTTATGATCATTTTCACTGATCTGCAGGACAGGAACATAGCCTGTCAAGACATGGATTCACCCGTGGCAATTAATCAGACCACCCAAACCACGAGACAATATATCCCAATGATAATGATACCTGGCCTGAGAGGCGCCCAATCTTGGCCGATTTGCCCTTGATGTTGAGATCTTTGCCTGTACCTTGTCCAGTCATCATCTTCTCAATGGCATCAGCCTGGGGCTAACCACTGGGTTCGTGCCAAACCCTGCCCAAAAAAGAGGCAAGAAGTCTAGTGAGTCTAGTGTCTCCTCTTATATGCTTCACACGTCTGAGTCTCGAGCACTGGTGGGCCGGAACACCGCGAACCAATGTGTCGGGTTCTCATTCGCTTCCAAATTCCTTTGCTTCAAGAAGCCCAAAGGGCCTCGGTCATCGCCACTCTCCAGGAATTCCTCAGCCGGGCATCGCCCTAGGCCTGGATCGCCATCCAGCCATCCGAAATCTTCGGCTATCGGGCAAAGGATCAGCATAAGGGGTTTTAAAGTCATGTCTCAAACCTGCCCATAGTCCACATCGCCCTGGTTTATGCAATTGGGGTTGATCACACGCGACCAACTCTTAATCCCGAACGGGTGTGCTGAAGAAATCTCAAGGCCTACTCCATCAGCAGGCATCATCGGCTTATATCGGCTTACTGTTACTGAGATTGGCATCCTTGGGGCCACTAGCCACCCGTGCACGACGGCACATGGGTGCAAAATTGTGACTAGGGCTCAGTGTCGGGAACCATCAAGACTTGCGAATCGGAGAATGTTGAAAGATGTTGAAAGAACCAAACGAACCCGCGCTCCAAAGAAGATGGTCCCCAAAAAAACAACTGCGCTACCCTTCACTCACCCAATCCTCAGAGTCGAAACATCAAAAAATGCATCTTCTCATTTCGCGAATGCTCGCCCCAACCACAGCCAAGGTGCTGCCAGCTGAATCCTAGGATCCCCTGGGTTGGGCATTGGTGCATCGTAGACGTCAGTAGCCCCTGCCGTACTTCTCAGGTCGGTGGTCATCTGAGCGAGGCTAGAAATGCTGGGCACAGAGTTGCTTTTGTGAGCGCAGTTTCCAGTCTGTGCTTAAATCCTTGCTGCAAATGTTCACATTCATGACGATCTGTGGACCATCTTTTGACCCATCTTGGCCCACCCCCTTGACCGTGCTAAGAATCCTGACTGAGCCCTGCCGTCATGGTCCAGCTCGAGGCCCTCCAGCATCGCTGTCGCTCAAACCCTGCACCAGGTCCCCTAAGTCTGGCGCCAGGTAACTGTTGCTGTTGCGGAAGGGCTGCTGAACCAGGGACCAACCCAAACTTCTTGGAGGAGATTTGGACGACCAGTGCCAAGTTGGATGACGAGAAAGATGAAAGGAGGGGAGGTAGGGAGCATAATGAAGCCATGCTGGCAATAGATTTGTCCTGCTATCTGGAAATTGACCGGAAAAATGAGCTAGACAGCTGCTCATGCAATGTCTTTAATCCTTCAGTCGAAGCAAACACTTTCTCCAGCGCTTGCTAGGCTATGCTCCAATCATTGACATCGAAAGATTAACAATGCTTGCCTTTTTCTCGCTGAGTCTTTGCTCAAGTCGACTTTGGTTCCTCACTTGCATGAGCTGGTTTCCAGTTCAATGCAATAAAAAGAACACACTTCGTCGCTGCAAGTTTTGTTCATGTGGAAAGGCCGGGATCCCGGACACCGATCCAACACGTTGAGGCTATTATCAGTGTGGCCCAACTCGACTTGTGAATGCTGTGATTATTTGGACAGAATTGGTACCCGCAGGCACGCGTTCAGCACTTGCGGGAAGTAGGGGGCAGGTGTGCTGCATCAAAGTGGAAAAAAGAAGGACGAGGAGTGAGAAGACTCGTTTCAGTTGGCGCACACCTGCGCACGCTACTTGGAGCAGCAGCCCAAGCAAGACCTGGGAGCTCAAACTTGGGAACTCGCGCCATCCACACGGAGCACATCCTTTTGATAGGACAGTATCCGGCAGGTTTGACCGGAGTCATCAAGCTGGTAATTAGGCGTATATCCGTAATTATATATATATACAGCAACAAAAGTTGATAGGCAGCTGAACAACTAATCAACTCCAAACTCAACCAATGTAAGGTGGCCCTCGAAGTCCACTCAATGTAAAACAATCGACACGTGTGTCGAAAATCACCAGCGCTCAACAGCCAGCGATCATTTTCATGGCGTCGCCTCAGGCTCCGGAGTCCCACCCTCGCTTGGGCCCACATCACCGAACATGTATCAATGAAGTGACCTTCGAAATCCGGATGGATTTTCACACAAGGGAAAGGAGGAACTTCGAAACGAAAATTTAAAATTCCAAATTCAAGGTCACTCTTCGGTGGCATCTGTGTCTTCATTCCAGCCGTGGGGAGGCGTGGGAACATCACCGGCTGTGTCCTCCAGTAGCTTTTCCCAGCAAATCCTACACATGCCATCCTTATTCAACACTCTCTGGCTGTTTCGAATCGTCCGGCAGTCATTGTAACAATGCCATCTTGTGCCACCTTCGGTGTAAAAGCACAAACCAACTCTCATCCTTACGATTCGTTGGCGAATCCGATACAGCTCATCTCGTGACCTCTCAACTTCTTCCTTCAGTTCAATGTTCTCTGTCATCAGCAGCTGAATCATCTTTGCTTGCCTATACAGAGTAGTAATGAACCGACACCACTTGCACATGCACTTCCACAACACAACTGCGATCAACGGCGTCCCAACAATCAATGAAATCACTGTCACAATGAGGGCGTAGTCAACTGCATAGTCCGTAACATAGGATTCCAACACACCAACATGCTCACCCACTTCGGTCATGTTCTGAGCGGATGTCTGTGCAACATTACTCAATGCAACAACCATTGAGATTCTTGCAGCAACCTGGTTGGTATACCCAAATGTTTGAGCTGTCGATGCTTGTCTTTCCTCTTTGTTCTTTTTCTTTGCAGCGACGTAGTTTTCATCATGAACAATGCTGAGCCATCCACTCTTCAGCATCTCTGCTAGCTGTTGCCTTGTATGCGACTTGGTCAAACCGTCAGCTAACATTCTTTCACTGCTTACCCAACGAAGCTCTGTTCGAAGCCTTTTGATCTCTTCTTTGATGCATAAAATTTCAATACCTGCTCTCTTGTCAGCTGCACTGCCAATGCCATCCCTCTTCAAACTATCGAACAATGCTTTGGCATCAACAATAATTGCTGATTTGCAACATGTTGCAGCTGTTTCCTCGGACATAGGATCGAGATCAGGATTGATCATCAATGCTATCATTGTTTTCACCATCATCAACTCATCCAATGCTGTCGCACATGCCTGACTTTCTGCACTCAAGCTTGACCGACAAACTCTGGTCAGTTTGAAAGAACGCCAACTGATGACGTTGTAGGGCACATGCTCTCCTTGCAATGCACGGGATGATGTCATGACAACTATGTAGCCTCCTTGACTGCTTCCATCACTTCGCACATTGAATGCAGCATCTGAAAAACACAACAAGCACACGTCGTTACCAAATCCGTTGCAAACTGCTGTCATGCTCATCTTGAACTCTGCATTTTGCTTTGCGAAACGCAACGTTTTGTTCAACTCTGAAAGAAGCTCCACCGTTGCTTTGTTGATGGTTGCTGCTGTCAATGAGGTTGAGGCATTCAAAAATGGACATCCTTGGCCGGCTGGCCATTGCAGGGCTCCTATCAATGCACGGGCCTTTGACACTTCTGATGCTGTCAGAGGATCTTTTTGTGCTCGACCTTTGTGAATCGTGATCGGCATCACCTTCTTCATATAGTCTTCAAAGTCGAGATTCACTTTCTGTCCGTGCTTTGAAATGCGACCTCCACAATAAATGATGTCTTCACCTTGTTTCAGCTCTTGCCATTTTCCAAAATCAAATGCCTTTCTAATCTCTTGGATCTTGTTCATTGCCTCGTTGTCCTTCATGTTGAAGCTCATCAAAAGATCATCAACGTGTACAATGATCAAACCCACCAACAATTGCGATGAGTTATAGCACATGTATGTACACTTGCACAAACGATGTCTTTTCAAGTTCGCGAAGGCGTCGATCTGCTTCTGTCCACCAAAGTAGGGGAGCATCACACAACCCATACGCTGACTTCTTCATCTTCATGTATGTTGGACCTTTGTTTCCCAACATTGCACTGCAGTCTGAAGGCAATTTCACAATGATCTCACGATCAAATGTTGCTCCGGATAAAAATGCTGCCCTCACATCACCACAGAAAATTGTCCATTCAAGCACTGGGGTCAATGACAAAAGAATCATCTTCGACGTTTTGCTTGCTGTTGGACTGTTCTTCTCCAAGCTGAGGTAGTCGGGATCTTGGAATCCACGAAGCACAAGACGTGCTTTTGCTTTTCTCTGTAGTTCGCCATCTGATGGTGGCTTCCAAACTAAAACCCAACGTGCAGTAATCACCCGATTTGTTTGGTGTTTGCCCAACTCTGTGAACTCCCACACCTTGTTGTCGAAATACTGCATCAACTCTTTCTGCTTGGCTTGAATCATCTTTTCTTTCTCTTCTAGGGTCATGTGCTTCTCACTCACTTCAGCCAAGAATGCTTCGTCCAACTCAAATTCTCCATCAATCAAACAACATCCTTTGGGCAATGTTCCTGACTCCATCTCGACAATGAAGGCGTCTTCAATGAAAAGGTCATCATCATCAGGAACGGGAATCTCTGCCGCTGAGGAATGGCGAGCACGTTTCATGGCGGACTCAGTGACATGTTCTTCAACTTCATTCTTCATCTCTTGATCTTCTCCGGTCACCGATGGACATTCTGGCACTTCTGTGGATGGGGAAGCTGATGACATAGGTCGGCCTTCTTCACTTCTTCCACGCTGATACATCAGCACAGCACCTGGAACTTCATCATCTGGGATGATCACGGGTTCGTCTTCACGATCTGTAGGTGCTTCCGATGGCTCATATTCAAGAAGATCATCTTGTTCATTGTCCATCAAATCTTCAAGCTCATATTCTTCGGGCTGTTGCAACACATCTCTGAACTGTGTGGTGCTTCGTGCTCGTAGTTCCTTTAAGTCTTCCAATGCAGCCTTGGTGTCAACTGGTTTATGTAGTCCTGCATCTTTCACAAGTGGTCGTACTTGATGAGGAGAGCAACGAAGCAATGAGGTTCCATGGCACAACCAAAGCACGATCGGCTTGCCATCTTCGTCTCGTTCTTCAGCAACACATCTTGCAGGACCTCTCCACTTGTTCTTCTGAAGAATTCCAGACCGTTGAATCCTCCAATAGTAGCACAACTGTCCCACAACAATGTAATGCCTGGTCTTCTTGAAATTCTGGAGCATTGCACGACGAAGACGAGCATCGGAGTCTGCCTTCAGAAATGCCATCTGTGCTGCTAGTCTTTTTGCTTGAATCTGATTGAAATCAAGTGGGTCATTCATTGGTGACAAACTTGGATTGAACACTCCTGCCGTCAAACTGTATGTGTCAGCTGCTGACCTGCCCAAAACCCATTGTGCTGGTGTAAAACCTCGGGTGTAGCTCAATGAATTGATTTGTCCTGGACAGTAAATGGCAGCTTCTTCGAGTGTTTTCTTGTCACGTTTGCCACGCTCTTGCATGTAGATCTCGAGGCTCTTCCTGACCACTTGATGCTTCCTTTCAATCGAGCCAATCCAGTTGTGACTTTCAGCGGGTGCTATCTCCAAAATCACATTCCTTTCAGAACACCAATCTCGAAGATATTTTGCTGCAAAGCCTTTTCCTTCATCAACTCGAATGTACTTGGGGATGGAAAAGTGTTTGATCCAGCTTCTCTCAATACCCTTGACCAAATCAACTGAACGTTCACTCTTCATGATGCGAATGGCCACATATCGGGTTGCTTGATCCATCAATGTCATGACACAAACACGACCATCATCAGTGTCAATCCATGCAGTGTCGGCCATGAGCCGTTCTCCAAACACTCGGGCCGTCAAGCCTGCAGCTGGAGGAACACCTGCTGGTCCTTGGCGAACAAAGCATTCAGGACACACGTAGTCCTTTGCAGCATTCATGACATTCTGTGTGGCCTGAACCTCTTCAAGCATTTTGCACAGCACATTTGAACCAGGATGGCCCAAATTGCGATGAAGCCTGACAACATAGTTCATGGCTGCTTTGCCAACTTGTCGTCTCAACAATGCATTGCTTGTCACAGGATCAATGTTGCCTGCACCATCATCGAACAACTCTTTTGGCAAAACATGTTGTTTGTCATGCTCCAACACTTCAATGTACTTTTTGCTCTCGATTTCCGGTTCAGCCTCTGGCATCTCAACATCTTCATCCTCTTCTGCAGCAAAGATCTGATCATCTGTTGGGTCTTTCTGCATCAAATAAGCCAGCTTCTTTGCCAACTTCTCTGGGTAATCTTCGGCTATCGAACTGCGACTCCTCCCACCTGGAGCATTGCCTTCGATGGGGACGTGGATGTGTGACCCGTCACATTGACAAGTCAGGCCTTCGGACAAACTTGCCTTTGTAGTTCGAAAGCATGTGGGCTTTCGTGCCAAGCCCGGGACTCCTGCATGATCAGGAACTTGAAGTCCATACATGCACTGATCGACATAGGTGTCGTGGCTAATTTCCTCAAGACACGCAAATGCTCTTGTATTCCATGCTCGACTAAGCCAGGGATGTTCCAGCGTGGCTTCTCGTCCTCCTCTGAACTGCTCTTGAAATGCAATGGAACACATCGTCAAAATGGTGTCATGGTTGTACTGTCTATCTTCTGCAAGCTTCAACTTGTACTTCTCCGATTTGGCAATGTTCAACTCTTGAATTGGGGACCAAAGCCGACACATCGGAGACATCATCACCTCATCTGGTTGTTCATCACGAAGCCTGCATAGAAACCGTGAGCGATGGGATGCGATACGGAAATCCCACCCGGTTTGGAGCGAGAAGATCTCGGCCTGGACGTGCGGGTACTTGTTGAGGTGCTTGGATGTTCGGCCTGCTCCAACAAAAAACTTCCCACACAACACGACATTTGCTGTCCTTGCTGATGGTGGTGCTCTGATGCAACACCTGCTCTTCTGCTCGACATGCTTCTTCTGCCTTCTTTTCCATCTTTCTCAAAGCATGTCCATGGAGTCGTTTGACCACTCCAATCTCCTCCTCCTGAACTCCGTCTTCACGACGTGTGCGAGCCGTCGTGGCTTCCTGCTGAGGCTTTGACACGTCCAACGTGTCCTCGGCAATCATGACCTCTTCCAGCAAACTCTGAATGCCTTTGGAAATCGGTTCACCGACCTGAGATTCTGTATCATCTGGTAGAAGAACTTGGTGAGGTTCAGCATTGAGACACTTGCGAATATCCTTGCCGAGGTGAAGGAGATGTTCTCCTCTTGAGCCGACTGGGAGTGGTTCCCAATCGCTGTCAGGCCACTTCATCAACTTCTTCTGATAATCAACTGTCAAGCCCAACTGCTCAAGCAATGGTCGTCCAATCAAAATGGGTGCTGTTCCTTTGATCACATATGTCAACACATCAATCCGGTGTCCACCCAAGAAAATTGGAAGAACAATGCATCTGTCTGTTGTCTCCTTCATGCTGTTGCCGTACTTGAAACCCTTCTGACAATGAAACATCGGGATGGTGTGAATGTCAAAACCTTCTTCAAGCAGAAAATGAATGTACTTCTTGATCTGCCATGCACTACCCAAAACAGAAGCGGCGCCACCGTCTTGTTGTGCTGTGTCGTCTCCAACAAAATCACCATCATCCATGTCCATGTGAAAGGCCTCCGCGGCAGCAGTCACATCTTCCACCATGTTCACTCCAGCATCCAAATCATCACCTGCCTTGCGCTTCTTGTCACCTCCAGGCGGCATAGGGCAGTTTCGTGCCCAGTGACCTGCATTGCCGCACCTGAGACAAAGCTGTCGACCGGCATTGTTACCCATTGCAGCTGCTGCTCTTCCTTTTGGATTCGGTGCTTTGCCACCCTTCGGACTTGCTCGATTCTTGCCTTTTGATGACTTGGATTTGCCACCACCTTTTCGTGCTGGACTCGACGAACTGCCAGGCATATGCTGCTGTGGTAGCATGGCAACAACTGGATAGAAGCCTCTGGAGTTTCTCAATGCATTCATCTTTGCTTTTGCATCCTGGTAGTTGGCGTAGATGTCATCGAACTCATCAACATCATACACTTGCTCAATGCTGTCTGCAAAAGCGATCTCGTCATTGGCATCTGTCATATTGTCCTGCCAGTCTTCCCAATCGAACTCTTCACCGTAATATGTTGGGGAGGGATCCATTACCACTTCATCGGATCCAGCTGCCCAATCATACGACAGGTCTTCATCACAATAGTAGGTGTCGATGGGTTTGCCAACAGGACGTGACCACCGGGAACTTGTTGACTGCAATGTCGAATCTTGTCCAAGGATAAAACTCATGGACTTCATCACTTCCTCAATTGTCAGTCCAGTCGTCCCAGTATTTGTAAGAATCAGCTGTCGCTGTTCCTTTGTGATGCCGCTGCGACGCAAAAACCACCATGCACGGACCTTTTCCGGAAGATTGACACTGTGCGTCACCTGAAGCCGTCGTTCACAACGAGTATAATCGTTCATGTAATCTTGAAGTGTCTGGTGCGGCTTCCGTTGTAGGCGAACAAAATACTGCTCAAAGTCATCCGGCAATTCAGTCAAAGGATCATATTTGAACCCTCGATCCAGCCTCATGAACAATGTATCATATGCGTCTTCTGCGGCCATTTGCTCCATGCTCATATCTTCAACCAAATCCCAGGCCTTTCCAGTCATCAATGTAACCAGATTGTATACGACCTCGGAACCACGGTTTCCAATCTGCATCTTCTTCTTGTAGATCTCACATCGTTTCCTGAACTCTCTGTAATCCTGCATTTGGTTGCTGAAAACAGGTACATAATTGTCAAGCTTTGCGGTGCTCACCCCACTAGGCACTGATTGCTGACCTGCAGTCTGCGAACCAGAGCCAGTCGACCCTGGACCATTGGCTTGTCCTGTCTTTGGAGGCATGTCAACACCGAGCCCCCGCGGATGCCCCGAAGGGCTCCGCTACCAACAACAAAAGTTGATAGGCAGCTGAACAACTAATCAACTCCAAACTCAACCAATGTAAGGTGGCCCTCGAAGTCCACTCAATGTAAAACAATCGACACGTGTGTCGAAAATCACCAGCGCTCAACAGCCAGCGATCATTTTCATGGCGTCGCCTCAGGCTCCGGAGTCCCACCCTCGCTTGGGCCCACATCACCGAACATGTATCGATGAAGTGACCTTCGAAATCCGGATGGATTTTCACATACAGTATATAGATATTGTACTCCACACACGCACAGAAACCCTTTATGCCCGCCCTATCTGGCCGGGAAAAACTACACGCACGCTACACACATTGCGCAAAATCCAATGAACGCGTAGAGTCGAGTTTGTGAGCCGGTCTGGGAGTCATGCTTCTTCCTCTTGCTGGGTTTCTTTGGTTCCTCTATCTTTTGGGCAGCGGGCCTTGGTCAAAAGCATTCAGTTGAAGGCTTGAACTTCCTCTTCGAGCACTCACTCTTGAGGAGTTCCAAGCATGAGTGCCAAAAGATAATGTTCTCCCAGGTTCTTCCTGGAAGGCCTTCGTCAACGCGCAACGCGCTGAGGTTTTAGCAGCTCTGCCACGTCTTCGGCTTCCCCCTCCTCGATTCTTGTGAGTTGTTCTTCCACGTCCTTCACCGCCTTCTTTTCTCCCTGCTTCTCCACTTTCTCCTCCGGTTTGCGGGAGCAAGTTTCGTCCGAGTCATGTCAGTCATGTCTGCAGCCCCGTGGAAGTGTGGATTCCAACGTTTACGTTTGCTTTTCAACCGAGAGGCTTTTTCAACGCCATATCTTTGTGACACGCAAAGCTACTAGGGGCTCCTGGCCTTACTACTAGGAGCAAAAACGCTACTAGGGGCTCCTGGCATCGCCAACTAGGAACAAGCACCCTACTAGCAACTTGTGCCTCGTTGATCTTCCTCCACCGCAAGCACGCTCGAAGCTTTCGTTTCGCCTCACGAGGCAGAAGCTGGCAGCTTGTGCTTTCGTCTCATCGATCTCAATGATAGGGGTTTCCAATTGGATCTTTACTTTTCTATTTATTTGGGGGTCGATATATGGAGATTGGGTCTTTTCGCGTGTTTGAGCTCACTTTTCAGTCTACTATATGTCCCTGAAGCTCTGGGCAATCCACTCGCTGGAGCGTTTCATAGCGCTTCAACTGGAATTCCTGGCAAAGTGGAAACTGCGGGCTGAGCTGGCTGTTGTGGCTCAGTGCTCTCAGGGTGGCACAGCAAGATCAATGTCCATCTCCAAAACGCCGGTGGGCTTAGTAAAGCCCTCCGGAAACCTAGCAGAACTGGGTGCTGATAACTGAGACTTCATGATGACAAAACCGCGTTCAGTGAGTGTGCACTTGGGCGGCAGCTTCTGGCAAAGCTCATCGATTGTGTCCATCCTCACAATGTGAGCCGGCGTTTCACTTCCCATGTGACAAATGCGCCCAATCTTTGCCCAGATTCAATCCCGAATCAGGCCTCAGCCAGTGATGGATCGAAACAATCCCAAGGGAAGCGAGTCCGTGTGCAAAATTGAAAAGTTTCTGGAGAGCCACGGGAACCAGGACGCAAGGTGCTTCTGGCTCCCCTCCCCTGCTCTGAGCTGTTGAAAGACATCGCGCCAGCCTATCCAGCACAAAGGAAGCATTCTCTCCTGCAGCACACCGGTCAGAGCCTGCGTCACAAATGATCCACTTCGGGTTCCTTAGCACACATGGTGTGAACATCTCGTCCACGGTCAGTGAGTCTGAATGCATCTAAGGGTCAATGGAAAGCTGTATCCCTGAGAAATGCTATCCATCAAGAATTCCCGCAGCTCCGGCTCCTTCATGTACCTTCAAGGACACTCTCGAACTGACGGCATGCGGCAAACTCAGCCCTGCGCCTCCATGGCTCTGCGCCAAAGGTACCCGAAATCACCAGAAATTCATCGTCCAGGTCCTGTGGGAAGTAGAAGTTGAAACCTTGGCGAAGCTCGACAAACGACCTCCAGCAGCAGCCTGAAATCTGGACCACACTCCCCAAAACCATTGGCTCGCATCCCAAGGTTCACCCCTCTGGAATCCGATTCCGCTCCGTGGCACACAGATGGCCAAGCAACACTCTGCTCCGTGGCGGACAGCACCCAAGAGCCCCATGGCGGTCACAAATTCACCCACGATCTCGTAGGAAGTCGGGTCCCCAAAACCGAACCTCAGATGTTCTTGTCGGGTCATCCACAAACACAGTGAGTTCTGGGAAAAGGAACGTGCCTTTGTTTGTCAATGTTGTATTTTTTCCCTCGGAATGGTGAAAGAAAATACAGTCTGGGAATATGTGGAGAGCTTCCAGGTTCCAATATGTACCTCTAGGCAATTGTCTAAACCAACCATGCCAGCCCACCATGTTCACTACCCAATGCCCTCTGCTGCCTTGGCATTTCTGGATGAAAGCCCTTGTCAGATTCCCGCTTGAGAATCTCCTGAGCTTCCAACTCGTGAATCCAGTCAATAGCTTCAAGTAACAAAAAAACGCTGCACATGTTCTGTGGTCAAAGATTCGAGCCATCTCGACATCCATCCAGAGGAGCCTGGTCTCTCGAGCACCTCTAAAATCTGCCCGAGGCTCCACTTCCTGTAGTGAGCCAGCATCAAGGAAAAGCGGGGGAACTGCAGCCACTGTCATCCAAGTAGCATGATCTCCACCTGTTCTTGTGGAAGTGGCTGGAAGTTCATTGGGCCCTTGCAGCCCAGCATGAAAGCATCAAAGTCCGATACCACAGGCTTGACCTGTAGCATGCTCAAGCCACCTTGCGGCAATACTGTAATATATAGTAATATGACATCTATCAAACAAGACAGGTAACGATAGTGACATGGTGACGAACTGCGCCTTCTCCTCTTCATATGCCATCAGCAGGCTCGAGGGGTTAAGGCAATCCTTCACAAGTCCCAACACGCAACGACACAGCCTTCAGAAGCACTGTTTCCCCAAGGTGTCCTCCATGTCTTGTTGCCAAATCACCGCTCTGGGCTGAGCGTTGGAATCTCCTAAGGCAAAAGTCACACTCTTGTGAAAATATGGGGGGGATGAATGAAGCTCTCTTCTGGTGTTGATGCCTTCCAAGGCTCTCAAGGTGTGGAGGTTCCTGGGCTACATAAACAAAGCTCGAAGGTGGGTGAAAAAATACTTAAAGTGGTGATCCCTCAGCGGCAGCTGCGGTTCATAAATGAAGGCAGCCTCTAACCCTCTAAGTCCTTATTAACATGTGCTGGTGATTGCTGGTGATTACGTGCATACCCTCCCTTTTTTTTCTCGGTTCTTTTCCACCCATCCGGCTTCAAGCCGCAGCCACTGTGGGCCAAAAGCGGCCTCTGGCACAGTCCAAGGCTCATTCTCCTTGCAGACTGGCCTCTTCACACTTCTGCCAACCTCCAAGAAACATCATCAAGCCGCTACTCTTGAAAGTTGAAAACCCAGAGCTTCAAGCTCCTCAACACCTCCAGTTCAACTACTGGAGCTTGGAGCGAACTGCAACTTCTGCTGTCCACCCGCACTTCGACACTGCTGCTGCGTCCAGCTTTGCACTTTGCCCTGAACTTCCTTGGTGCTCTTTCCACACTTGCAGCAAGAAATCCAGTCACCTGCGCCTCCAGAAATTGTGGCTAGGGTGCAATCTCGTACGCAGCTGCATGTCGCTTTCTTGAAGCTGCTCATATCTGCACGGGGCATTCTGCACAACCTGAAGTGCTCCTTTGCCACATCTTCTAGGCACTTTCAGCCAACACCGCAAGCAACTGAAAGTGCTGGAGCGAAGCACCCAACGATGTCCCGGTGCGTCATCCGGCAACAAGCCACTCTCTTCAACCAACTGCTCCATCTGCTGGGTGAGCGTGTGGCTTCGAACACCAGCACAAATTGTCTTGTCTTTCCTGTCAATCTCGGCATGAGTGGAGCATGACTTGATGTGCATCCCACATGCCTGGCATTGCACTCCTCCACCTTTCTCTCTCAACGCCCATTGATGTTGCCCTTCACCACCAGCCCGCTGGGTGAGCTGCTGCATGACCTCAATGCGGCCCTTGGGCGCCTTGACCTTGACTTTGTACTCAGCTTCAACGCTGGCAAGCTTGTCATGCATGTAGTGGTCTTTGTCCTGCAAGATGGCCCCAATCCTGTCAGCTGCCACTTCATAAACTTGGCGATGCCATGCATCATTGTGCGCAGGGTGTGAAGCAAATCAACCGGCATCTCCTGGGCTGCCCTCTGAGCTGCACACAATTGAGCTTCATGGAACTGTAGCCATGCCCTCTGATCACCTTGTTCAGTCTTGAGCAGCTTTGGCGGGACATGTAGAGCTTTCAACCTGCTCCACTCACTGGCATTGAGGTTGTGCCATAAGGCAGCCACCAACACACTCTTTGCCCCATTCTGCAAAGCTTGCCAACCACTCCAGTCAGGAATGTTGATCTGGCGTCGGCCCAGGAAGGCCTGGAGCACAAGCCAACAACCAAACACCCATGCCCTGGCCTCATTGGCCTTGCCCGGTGTGAGCGCCGTACAGGCGCCTTCAACTTGCCAGCTGTTTTCCTTCCATTGTCCAACAACTATGGCCACTGCATACCGCTGCACCCTCACATCTTTGCAGGTAGCTTTGACACCAATGGCTATTCTGTAGCTGGGTCCAATGCGTGTCGGCCATCCCTCCTCCAACATACCTGTGGCATGCAAAGAGTCCACACCAACTCTGGGCTTGTAGTCCGGACTTTCAATCAGACCTCTTGCCCACAGCATAGCATCTTCATTGGCTGCAATGAGTCGCCTCCAATCAAGCGGAAGGGCTTCTTCATGATAACAGCACTCCCAGATGAGATGTTTCATCGTGACAGGCACCTTGCACAAGGGACATAGGACACGCTCCCCACTCACATGTGTGCGTAGTGAGCCTTGCGTCCAGGCATCAACTGCTGCCCTTGGAACGCCCTTGAGCTGCTTGATGACACGATGGTATGTGGTCCAATCAGGGCTCCTCATCATGGGAAAACAATGCTCCAGCTCTTGAATTCTGGATGCCCTCTGCTGTTCTAACTCTTCATGCAGTTGCTTTTGCAGATACGGCCATGGGAACTCAAGATTGAGCTGTGCCACTTGTCTCATGCCCTGCGGCTGGCGAACCCAATCATCCAGCAACGCTGCATCCCATTTCATCTCAATGAGGTATGCCTGCAGGGCTGCCATGGGGCCTGCAACCACCATCCAGGGATATGCCGCAGCTTGCAACCTCAGCCGCCTCAAGCTCTCCTCGCTCAGCCACAGGCCACGCTTGGACAAGCTGATGCATGGCCCTCATCTGACGCTCTATGGCAGCGTCACGAGGATCTTGGAGCTTGCTTTGCTGATCAAATACAATGTCACAGCCCCCCCTTTCTGCAAACCACCATGCCGCGCCAGCTGAGTCCTCAGCACACGAAGCCTCTGTGGCGCAATGCCCTGTGCTTCAACGCCATAGCTAACTGCTGCTCGCACCGACGTCTTCCAGATTCTGATCCTGACCGGTCTGGATCTGAGTTTGAAGTGCAGCAATTTGGATTGGCGACCTCGTCTTTTCAACAGCCGCTGTTGCTGAGTGCCAATTCTGCGTCTGCGGCCTCCACTCGAATCCAAGCCAAGATCCTTCAACAGGTCCTGCGCCCTTGGCTGCTCTTCACGTCTTGTCAGATTCAGCTGCTTCTTGCACTCAATGCTGGACGTGAGGAATCCTGTCTTGCTGACTGAGAGGGTCAGCCCAGCATCTTCCAAGCCACTCTTGAGCTCCTCATATCCTGCCAGGGCTTCTTGGCAAACCACGTGAACATCCTGCCCCGCGAAGTCGACTGAAATGTCATCTACCCAAACTTGAGGCCGAGGGTAGGTGACGAAAGCTAGCAGGGGTGCATCCGGACTGGTGGGACATCAAGCGGAGTGAGGCAAATGCTCATGAGGTAAAACGTTGTGAACATGTAAGACACACAAACAGCAATGACACAGCCAACCTTCGAATTGAAGAAGGAAGCGTGGCTGGACTTTGCCACACTGTTCGATGCATCCGATGTGTTCACGAACCTGTGAGCTTGT
The DNA here is from genome assembly GCA_964035705.1 of Porites rus. Taxonomy (NCBI): domain Eukaryota; kingdom Metazoa; phylum Cnidaria; class Anthozoa; order Scleractinia; family Poritidae; genus Porites; species Porites rus. The sequence goes on along the minus strand of CAXIVM010000297.1, from coordinate 1,030 downwards.
TGAATCTGTTGCACCGTATCCCAAAACCTCCACGGAGGAGTTGAACCAGTGTGGATGCCATAAGAGGTGCCCAAGAGGTGTCCCAGACGCAAAACAAAGCTGCTTGCATGATTTGTTTGGTTTCTTCTATCGATGTCGATGTCATGAACATGTGAGCTTGTTGAATCTGTTGCACCGTATCCCGGAGGAGTTAAGCCAAAGTGGGATGCCATAAGAGATGCCCGAGAGGTGTCCCAGAGGCGTCCGAGGGGGGAGTTGAACCCACGGGGGGGGGGGGAGGGGGGGGAGGGGGGGGCCCCCCTACATATGAAGTTTTCACGTGATGCGGCGATCCCGAGGATTCCAGCCCCTCACTTGCTAAAGCAAGGACAACTCCAGCTAGCTGGTGCTAGCTTTCGTGACATCAATGGACGACTTCGGATGTGCCCTCACAAAGTTCTCAATCACCGGGGCCAGGACAAGTTTCGCAACTAGGGGTGCCATGGGGCATCCTGCCAGAATTCCCTTCCTGCAGTGGACCGGAGAGCTGGTGACTTGTTCTGCTTGTAGGAGACGTGGTCCACTGTACACTTCATACAGAAAATTCATATGCACAGCTGGGTAGCCCAACGGTTCCCAAAGATGCAAGAGCCGCTCAAGTTCAACTGAATCGTAAAAGCACTGCAAATCGATCAGGAGGCTAATCACATGCCTGTCAACAGCACGGCTGACCTCACACTTGAGCAGACGCATGAGAGCAACATGCAAAACCTCCTTTCCCAAGGGAGTCGCTGCCCAATGGTGCTCTGCCAGTGCTTCAGCTTGTCCCAACGAAGTTTGCACCATGTTCTGTAGAGCACGCTTGTCAATGAAATGGGACGCTCAATGTCTGGCTTCTTGGGAAGCAACAAAACCAGCGTGGTACAGACTTGCTCAGGCAACCTCCTCCCTGCAAGTTCCCAGGTGCGAAACATGTTGCAAAGATCAGTGACTCCTTCGATTGGCAGGTTTTTAAGCAACGCATAGCTGGTGCCATCAGGGCCACATGCCT